>WAAB01019195.1:283540-327335 GCA_013389865.1 Piaya cayana
TTCAGGCAGTTGTAGAGAGCAATAAGGTCTCCCCTCAGCCTCCTCTTCTCCAGGCTAAACAACTTCAGCTCTCTCAGTTGCTCCTCATAAGAAACCACTTCCAACTGTCAGTTCCGTTACTGTTCTTTTGAAATTCTTTTATGTCTTAAACCAAATAAAACTTAACCAACTTGATGATACAAATGTTGCTATTAATAAAGCACTCCAATAAAATCATCAATTTTCTCAGTCCTGAGCACCTAAATGCAGACACCTAAATATGACCCCAGTTATGATTATCTACCGCTTTTAGTTTCCCAGTACACTCAGAAGGATTTGACAAATCTAACTGGTAACTTAAGCATCTCAATATGGATTGATTATCTTTTCTTTTTTGTCCTTCAGAGCTTTGTTTTCAAATGCATGGTCACTTCAATACATTATTTCCTTCTCTGTGCCCTCTACCATTCAGTTTCTCCTTTCCACTTACATTGGTATGAACAAGAAAATAGCAACCATCTCTAGCTAGCTTCTACAACATTCTCTGGTTGTCCTTCCAAATATTAAAGCAGATTTCAGAACTGTCTGAATAAATAGGTGAAACCTTATCTCCCACAGTTAAGTTTCCTAGGGGTTACCACCTATATTAAACTTCCAATTTAATACCGGCAGAGTTTCTCAAATTCCCTTCTTAATCTTAACTAAATATAGGTCATGGTTATATTTTATTAACTTGTTTTTCACCTCTTCCACCAGGTTAACAAATACTGAAAATAAGTCCTAGCCAGAGGGTCTCCAGTCCTGAAAAAAAAGTAATCCTTGAGAACAACAATTCATTGTGGCCATAAAGGGACTTGAAATTTGCAAATTTGGTTGAATCATCTCCTGAACGCTTTAAACTTCTTGCAGAAATGAATTAACTTGTTTGTCTTAAAATAACATGCCCAAAGACTTCAGGTGGGTTGTGCATGTCCTCATTTAGCACTAAGACATATGGTTTCAGACACTGAGTACTTCATCGTGTTCTTGGCAGGCTGTCCCAGAGAGAGGGAGGTCATTACTTTTCTCTGGTACATTATTCACAGGGCTCATTATTTCTGTGATGATTTCTGGAAGACTTCTGCAACTGAGAATACCCTAACAATTATTTTGGGTGGTAAGCAAATAAATAGGGATGGAAAGCATTATGGTGTATGAGTATGTGCATACGTAACTCACCATGTCTCTCGTGTAACAAGTCATCCTTTGAGAGACAGAATGATGAGACTTACACAACTATGCTTGGAAAAAAGCACTGGGTGAGCCACTCAGTTTTACTGTATTGCCACGTTCTACCTCTTACACTTAAGAGAATTTGCAAGCACATCAGTATGTACTCTGTCTTTGGTGTAAGACCTTTGGCATGGGTTATTCTCAGTGATACTGTGCTCCGTTTACTTCTACATCACTACCAGCTACTTTCTTCAAGTTTGCTTCTCACTTTTTTTTTAAACAGAGGGCTAATTTTTTACTGTAAAGAAATTCTGAAGCCCTTCCTGTCATCTCCTCAGACACACAAAGCTGATGTCCACAACTAACCCAGTCTTGAAGCAAAGTGCAAGTGGCATGTGTTTCCACTATGTGTCAATCAGACACCAGAACCAACATCTCCCAATCCATATTCAGGAACATACTTGCTGACGTCAAACACAGTCATTATGGGTGGCACATCCTATTAAATGAAGATATCACAACACACATGTACAGCAAGTTGTATCTTTCTTCCAGTCAGGCTGCTTCCCTACAGATATAAATAAACAGCAACTGTAGTAAATTTCCTTTTCTTGGACTTAAAAAATAAGTGTTTTATTTTTCACTCAGGTTCAGAGAGTCTTAAAAGACCTACTCCTATGTTTCTAACCATTTTTTGATCATCACAAATGGACAGTCTACAACTATAGTGCCTTTAAAAAAAATAACCAAACCAACGAACCAACCTAACTTCAAATACAAAACTTAAATATATTTCCTTTCAAGACTGAGAAGGTATAACTGAAGTCAACATCAGCAAGAAATAAAGCTAAGCTTAGTAAATGAAAGGAAAAAACCCTCAAATTTTAGCAGAGAACAGCAGACAGCAATTCAATTACTTCCTTTCAGGAAATGGTATTATTCACTAACTAATATTATTTTTAATGCTTTAATTTTATTTTTTATTTAAATATATTTAGAATTAGCTAATTTCTATACAGCAGAATTACTGATCTAGCTTTATACCTACTACTGACTAGTGGGTAACCAAAAACCAGAAGCATGTCAACCTTCCCTGAGCAATCTGGTTTCTCTGATATAGAAATTGTTTGTCACTGTGACTCACTACAGATTCCAGCCAACAAAGAAGCACTGTTACTTATAACATTACTCAGAACAATACTAGTTACTATTTTCTGGAAAAAAAATCAGATAGCAGTTGTTATCAGTTCAAAAGCTGATTAATCCTTTTAGTCAAATTAACTATTAACATCTGTTTGCAACTCAGAGATCCACCATTCACAGTTTATGCAAGTAAAATTATTATTTCCACAATGTATTCTATTTCTATTATGCTATATTTTAAAACTCAAAATAGTAATTAGGTCTACTTACAGTCTTTGTTCTCAAAGGAGACTATTTGACCAGACTCTAATAATGCCAAATGAATATAAAAATGGTCTTAACAGGTTGTGTGAGGAACCATGGTAAGAATACTCTAAAAGACAGTCTTTTAAAAATCTTTGATAAGTTTTTGTTCTGGTCTTGGCTAAAGCACAACATTTTTCTCTTACTTTTCAGCCTGACAATTCTCACCAAGGTAATGGCCACTGGTATGCAGACAGGCCACTACTCACACCTTTGAGAGTAGTGAGGCACTGGCACAGGTTGCCCAGTGAAGTTGTGGCTGCCCCATCCCTGGAGGTGTTCAAAGCCAGGTTAGATGGGGTCTTGAGCAGCCTGATCTAGTGGTACATGTCCCTGCCCAGGGCCATGGGGTTTGGAACTGCATAATCTTTAAGGTCTGTTCCAACCCAAACTATTCTATCATTCTATTCTGATGGAAATTAAGGCCATCCCAGAGTTGCTGGCAAACGGGGTCCACTTGCCATGAGGTGCAGGCAGCAGAACTGACCCAGCTTGGCCAATGAAGTGCTCCTTGCCACACACATCACGCTTAGTACAAAAGCTCAGGCATCACCAGGGTCACAGCACTTCATCAATAAGCAACGTTAAGGGAGGACCTCGCCTGTCTGTCCTCACTTGAACTCTCATTCACATATTCCAGAGCCCAGCCCCTGCCTGCTACTGAGTCCAGCCCAGCATCTTCCCCGCGTTGTCTCTGAAACATCAGCAGTGGTGTTTGGTTATTGGGCAAGTTTGAATTGGGTTATGTATACTTGTATACATTTTACTATTTTCTTATTAACATTATTATCTTCCTTTTATTATTGTTGTTGCATTAAAGCTGTTTAAGTGTTAGTTTCCAACCCGCAAGTGTCTCTCTCGCTTGATTTTTCCCTTTCCCCTGTGGGGGAGGAATTGGGACTGAAGGCTGCCCAGTTTTACAGAATCACAGGGTCACAGAATCACCGGGTTGGAAGAGACCCATCGGATCATCAAGTCCAACCATTCCCACCAAACACTAAACCATGTCCCTCAGGACCTCGTCTACTCGTGACTTAAACACCTCCAGGGAAGGCCACAGTGGTGGGCGAAAGCGAGACAGCTTTGTAAAGCACGGCTCAAATATGAGGAATAGAGCTTCACATTTGTGATAATGCTTTAAGTATGACTTAAAATAAACTAAACACATTTGCAAGTAAATGCTATTTAAAATTTTAAGCTTTTAGCCAACAGTTATTTCCTCTTAAACATATACAGTGTACAAATTAATAACAATGTACATTTACATTAAATCTTTGTTTCAAAACTTAACAAAATGTTCATCTGTACTCTGATGTTTACTCCCAACTATTGCAAATATTGTGTAAATTGTCTAGAGAAAGTAAACACTAATACAAGCTTTTCAGAGTACTTTCACTAAGACAAAAAGACTTAATACTGAAGTTAGTATAAACTTAGCAGTATTACATTAGCAAAGAATATAAATAATGAAATTACGTATGTGTAGAACTCCTGCAAGAGCAGCATAGTTCTGTTTTCTTTTACATTTTTAAGAATTATCTTCAGCTGTAATCACAACCAGACAAGGAAGGAGACCTGGCCAGAAGTTCATATTTAAGTGTTTGGGTTTACTGTCTACAATAAAAATTGAAATTTCAAATGGGGGGCAGGGGGAGGGGAATTACAATGATGATGATGGGACACTTTATCAAAAAATTCCAGACACATAGAAAGACTATTGTCACGGCACTCCCTTCTTAAAAGGATCAGTAAGGTTAGCCAAATAGTCCTGCATCCATGTGCCAACTACAATTTAATCAAAGATAACGCACTACCAGTGTATTTCTGTTTAACATCACAGCACAGGGTTCCACGTTCCTCTACTCTCTGCCAACTGTTTCATAGCAGTCAAGTGTGAAGTAAATGAGATATGAGACACAAATATGACACACTTTACAATTTTATTGGGACTTGAACCATTACCCATCTTACACTCCAAGAAACTATTTAGGATGCAGTTGGTTATTCACAGAACAATGACAAAGCTACAGCAAGAGACAAGAATACCTTACTGCAACTTGGTAAACTAACTTAACCTTGGAACTGTTATTTCTGTGAGAACATTAAGTCACAAAATAAAAAACTTAAAAAAAATAATAAGAGCTTAGAGTGAAGCATGGTACTTGCCAATTCAGAGCCAACTAAAATCTTCTATTTAACTTAATTGTGAGTAGTCCCAATATTACAGGTCTTGTCTAAAGTAAATTCACATGATGCATAATGCAGTAGTCTAGTAATTAAAAACAAACAAAATGAAACAGCAACAAGACAAAAAACCCAAACCACCAACAAAAACCAAAACAGCCCACAACAGTCAGAATAAATCTGAGCAACACTGGATATCCCAAACAACAATAGCAAGAACCCACTTACAGTCACCTGCAAGGAATACATTCCTAAAAATATTGAGGGAGAAATTTTGTCTCCAAATAAACATATTGCAATAGAGGAAGCACAGGATGCTTCACAAAACTCTTTTTTTTTTCTGATATTGTTCTGAGTAAGTTCAGTTTTGAGTTAAAACATCTGCTAACGTGTATTGTTTAAAGTTTATCTCATTTTGTCATGGCTGCATTTCATATTACCTATTGCAGCTGCCTCCTCTAAATTAGGCATGTCTCCTTTGACCAGAGGCAGAACTTCATAACTCCCAGGACCACTTGCAAACCCATTCCAAAAAGCTGTAGCTATTGCTGAAGTAGGAGAACCCAGAGGGGTTGCATATTCCACACCATTATTTTTATCTTAACAATTAAAATGAAGATTGGGTATTTCAAGTTACTTTTTCTCAGATAAGATATGTAAATTACACACATGGTCTATCAACACTTTTTCCTCTGTTCTCTCCACAGTGAGACAGATTTTAGTGTGGACTTCTCCCAGAAAAACCTGCACTTCAAGAGTCAAACTGATACTCTGCTATTAAAGATAGACAAACCAGTGCAGAAATAATAGGCAATGTGAAGTGGTGTTTTCCCCGAGTCATAAAGGAGCACAACCTACTGAAAGAGCATTTAAGGGAGGGGAGAAGGAAAAGGTGAGAGACAGGAGGAACGGAACTGTTAAGTTGTTTAAACTACCACATTTCATAGAAGCCTGTAGACACTAGCAACCCTTTTGGTACATTCAACATGATGTTTTGCAGTAATTATGAAGTGCTTTTTCCCCCACCCAGCCTTTATTTCAACTTCTCCAGTGTTTCTTTCATTTGCAATAGTCTAATAATGGATCTGTGACCTAAATCCCTTTAACGTTCGTGATGAAATGCTTCTGTCAAGTTGAACGTGGATCAGCCTTACGCCCTTCTAGCAGTAGAAGCAAACCATGTACTAGATGGCATCAGCAGAGACACAGTTGGCAGGCAGAGGGAAGGGGTTATAACCCTCCGTTCAGTACTCATGAGACAGCATCTAGAGTATTGTATGGAGTTCTGGGCTCCACAGTACAATACACACTAGAAGGGGTCCAGTGAAAGGACACTAAAAATGTTTTGGAGGGCTAAAGTAAATGATGCACAGGGAATGGCTGAAGGAGATGGGATTGTTTAGTCTCAAGAAATGAAAGCAGGGAGAAGATCTACTTACTGTCTTGAAGGACATCATGAGTGGTTATAGAGAAGACTAAAATCACACTTCTCACCTATGAGGACAGGCTGAGAGAGCTGGGATTGTTCAGCCTGGTGAAGAGAAGGCTGTGGGGAGACCTTACAGCAACTTTCCAGTATGTAAAGGGGGGCCTGGGGGAAAGCTGGGGAGGGACTTTTTGTCAGGAAGTGCAGAGGTAGTATGAGGGAAAACAGTTTTAAGCTGAAAGAGGGGAGATTTAGATTAGATATTAGGAAGAAATTTTTCACTATGAGGGTGGTTACATACTGGAACAGGTTGCCCAGGGAGGTAGTGGAGGCCCTATCCCTGGAAACATTCACAGTCAGGTTGGACTGGGCTCTGAGCAAACTTACCCAGTTAAAGGTGTCCCTGCTCCTGCATGGAGTTTGGACTAAATGACTTGTAGAAGTCCCTTCCAACCTAAAGCATTATATGATTTTTGGAGGTGCACGGTGAGAGGACAAGAACCAATGGAGAAGAACATCACCTCCCCAAGAAGAGGTTAAGATCAGTGCAAGGTACCCAGACAGGCTGTGGAACTGGCAGCCTTGGACATACGCAAAATACAGCTGAGCAAGGTCCAACACATTTAGTCTCTGAAACTATCCTTGGTTTGAGCATGGGGTTGGACTAGACAACCTCCAGAGATCCTTTCCAACTCAAAATTATTCTATGATTCATCCATATTTGTTCACACTGTTCATTCTATGTTAAGTTGCAGGCAGTCATCAAAAAAGGTGAATTTTCTGGCAAATCTTCTCAGTTAACTTCAATTGACAGAATTATTTCTCTGGGAGGTGTTTGATAAGATGCATATCTATGCTCTCAAAATGGGCCTTCTGCCACTGTCATATCTTCATCTCTACCACCAAGCCTCATACACAACATGGCCTCCACACTAACAGCAATTTCCAAGCCCAGTAAGCACTCCATTCACTGCTAGGAACCTATACGGGCTAAAGTGAAGAAGGAGGGATGGAGGATAAACTGCAAAATATGCACATGGACATCACACCTCACGTAGTTACAGTTACTCTAAACTATATTTTTTCTCTTTTGAGCAACCTGTTTCATGCTCTCAAGTATGCTGCTCTATGCATGGGCAGGTGAGTCTGAAAAAGGAACTGACACACCATTTTGCTGAATTCAGCATACAACTTTGAAAAAGGCATAATGACTAGTACAAAGATGGATCCAAAGCTGGTGATGCTTCTAAGCAACACTAGACACAAATGCAGTGTAATTTATTGATGAAAAACAAACTGTTCTGCTCCTGAACACCTCTCCATCTCAGCTATCTCATCTCATGCCCTTAAAACCAGAGAACTTTGTTGGCAGGAACATCAGTATCCTTCATTCTTTCCATTACATCTAATGAGTTACCAAACATGACCTGAAAAGTTTAGTTGCTTAAGGAAAACAATGGAAAGCTATTCTTTGCACATCAGCAATGTGGAGCAACATCCATCTCTCTCCTAGGCTGACAAAACTAGATGACTACCAGAAGTTGGGATCTATTTAGTCAGGTGAACACTCTGATTGTACTCAGCCCTGAACTTCATCCTGGTGTAACACTGCAAGGTGAAACAGACATAATATGAATTTCTCTCCACAGTTCTCAATGTGATAATGACTATTAAGAATGACCACCTTCATCAAGAGCTATCAGGGAAAGCCTAGCCCCACTATACTAAAAGCATGTTCCCCTGGGAATGCAAAGGCCTATACAGAAGCCTCCCAAATAGGAATGGGTCCAAAACTTTCAGAAACACTGCAAAGTCTTCAAACCCTTCAAAAACATCGAGAACTCTGTGAAGCAAAAGGCCTTCCTGCCTCTGGGAGTGAATGATGCAACAAAACATCTGCTATATTGACTCATTGTTTCAGGTCAAGACTACGGTTTTAGTTGCACTACAGGGAGAAATCAGGAACTCAGTATTGCAACAGGCTGGAAAACCCAGATCTGCTTGGCTAGATGGTCCCACACTGCAGGACTTTGTTACGTTTGATGAAGCGAAGAGCAGACTAATTTAACACAGGAACCACCTGCTCAGTATCCAGGCTGTGCAATGACTGAGTTCAGGTCTGAGTCAAGCAGCATACCCTCTCCTTGGAAAAATGCCATGAGAACACCAGCAGGCCCTTGAAGCAGCACTGTGAGACCAACCATCTGGGACTCTTAGGGCTAAGCCAGGCCTGTCTCAGTCAAGCTGGTAGAGGAAGCTTCCTGCTTCGTACAGACGTCTAGAGGGAGACTTTGGCTGCTGTCTTACTGATTCTGCAGCTTGCTCTCCTGATGGATTTGGAGATCAGGTAAAGAGGCAACAGAGAAACATACATAAACGTCTCAAGAACCAGACTACAATTTGATCTCCTCTCTGCATAATGGGAGGCCATAGCATCTCCCAAGCCCAGCTGTTGTGCAGGTACCTATCACTTACCCAGAGATATGCCACAGAAGGGGTTCAAACACCCTAAAGACTGCTTTGAGCCCTGCAACACTGATCTGCCTTCTACTTCTTTGTACTTCCCTCTTTTTATCCCTAAAGCTTAGTCCAGAAATCAATGGCATTGAATCTTTAATATTTTTACATCTCTTCAAGACTAAATAGCATGTTAAACACTGTTAATGCAATTCCACCTTTCATTTTTTAAAAAAACGCACATTTTGTTCTTTATATTTTCTTTTTTTAAATGATATTCAACCATGTTTTCCTGTCCATTTTAAGGTACTTTTCTAACTCAAAATGGTATTTTGTATCTCCAGGCTAAAATTTCAGGAACTTCGCATTTCTACGCAAACAAATTTTAGAGTTCAATTCAACCCATACAAACCAGATCATGTGAAAAAGTTACAGTACTCCTATTTACTTTGCAAAGCTCAAGGCTTTGCTAATTTTGTAGCGAGCTTGATTTTTAAAATTGTATTTGTACAGTTCAAATGGGAAGAAACCAAAAGGCTTTTTTTCTATTAACAAGGGCTCGTGTAACAGCACACTGCACTTTGTGTCTGTTACTATACCACTGTTTTGACTTTCATCAGTCTCCATGCCAGTAAAAAGACACAATAAAGGAATTCAGAGTCTATCAAGGTTTATTGTGCTCTTTTCAAACAGAAGAGCGAGGGTGTTTCTAAAGCCACAAAAGAACATTTGTAGCGAAGTTTTTACCACTGCCAAATACTATGTTAATAGGAAAGCTTTCAACAAGAGATTCATGGGCTGCCACGTTCAGAAGATAATTAGGATATGCATCAGACCTATGAAGAAGGGAATGGGAAGTAGAGAAATGGAAAAAACAGCAACCTTTCTGCTGTACTGTAAGTCAGGTAGCTGCCTCAGAGCAGAACTCCTTATAGTCACTTACTTTAAGAGCTGACCAGAAATAATCCCAATACTTAGAGTCTCACTTGAATTTAGCACAATGCTATAAGTCTCACTAAAAGCTACTCTGACAATCTTCTAAACCACATTCCAATGAGCTTTTCAAAAGGAGATTTCACTCTTTATACAAAAAAGTTTCTGAATTTTCATTATGCCAAAGTAACTTACACCTACACATTTACCTACACAATAGGATATTTGTCCAGAATTTGGCAAATATTTATCTTCCCTAAATATTCATCAGCATGTGCATGGTTATCCAAAACACAAATGTAATCATCTCAGAGGCAAAATGGAGCTGATGTAGCTATTTCAAAGCATTCTTACTTGTTTTGTTTGTTGTGTGTGTTTGTTTTTTAAGAGAGTGTGTGCATATGTAATATTTTAATGCCTCTACTTAAAATGGACTTCTACCAAAGACAGGTCCACCTGTATACATGCATTACTGTTTTGCAAAATATGTAGCTGGAAGGGTTAAGCCAATGTAAATACTATGTTAGTAACATGGTTTCAGTACATTTTATCATCCTGGGAAAAAAGGGCTCAATGTCAGCATGCCCATGATAAGCAGTACCAAAGAAATACTCGCCAAAAGTCAATACTGGCAGCATTACTAAACTCCACAGGAAATTACATCTTCAAAACCCATATAAACCATATACTGATGTTATGTATTTATAGATGGAATGGATTAAACAATAAGTAAACCAGATGTAGCACATGCAAAGCCTTTATACTGGCTGGAATTCTGCACAGTGTTTTGCCTGCCTTATCCAAGGCTGACCTCAGAAAATCAAATATGCTGCACAGCTATACAGTCCACATTTTGTTTCATAAGGAAGGGGTAAAGTAGCTCCATTGGTTTGTGTTCTACTTAGATCTATGGACCATCCCTTGTTACTTTGTCTTCCTGTGTCCTGCCTTTCCCAAGACTTGCAAATCTTTAAAATAGAAACACAGTTCCAAAATACTTAATGGTCTCGCTGGAAAACCTACATATGAGACAGCTACAGCAAAAGGAGAGAATCCTGCTGTATTTATAAATGTCATGGAGATGGCCTCAAATTTTAAACAAGGCTTGCTCCAATATCCATCCACCAACATTTTCAACAAAAGGCTGCCATCTCTGCTCACCCTATCTCCAGCCACCTTCCTTCTACACTGAACCCTTTTGAAACAGTTGATAGGATTTCTAGACATCCCTACTACCCATTTTCTTGATACAACTAATAAAATGTATACAAGTCAAGAGCACTTGAAAGCAGCACTCAAAAATGTGGCAAAAATTGTTGATTTACTTTATTTCTCTTTCTTCTTCTTTCTCAAAATTCCTCTCCTCCCTCCATCCCTGATGATTTCAATGGGAGAAGATGGAGTTCCAGTGGCCTGCACATATTTGGGAGATGTTGGGGAGATGTCCCCTTCAACAGCTCTCCTACTCTCCTTCCCCTCAGGAGGAGGAGAACACATTCAGAAGATACCAGAAAGTGAAACCTTGAGCTGTGTGTCCTCCCACAACTGTCAAGAGCTCCTGCCACATGCAGCCAGGCAGATAAAGAGGAAAGTTGAGCATTAGGTACAGTGCTTACAGGGGAAACCTAGGCAAGCACATGCACACCTCAGAGTAATGGGCAGCCTTTCAAAGTGCAGAAAGAGTTTATTTTCTTTGCACTGAAAATATGGAAACAGGATGGGATTGAGTTTCTCATCACTACACAGGGCTCTCATGCTGCCAGTATCACACGTGATGCAGTTTTTCAGGCAGGTGGCCACTGCAGGAGGGCTCTGCTACAACAAATGGAATTCAAAGCTTTGCTTTCAAATGTAATTCACTCCTTATTTCCAGGGAGAGAAAAGCAAAAAAGTAGTAGTAAGGAAAACACTCTTACCATCTGACACAGCTGGTCTTAGTAAAGAGAGTAAGAGGCAACTTTCATGCTAGAAAAACGCTCCTTAGGGCCATAAAAAACTCAGAAAATACCCATAGTGTTGGAAAAAGGAGTGTGCAATCCACCAAGATCTTCTGATACAGGCAGAACCTGAGGTAAAACCATAAAATCTCAAGTTTAAGCACAGAGCAGGGCAAAAGCATTTCCTTTCCAGCCAACGATGCCTTGTATCACAGCCACAATGCAAAAAAACCTTTTGACTAAACATAGTAATTGAAATCAGAATGGGTCGGTGGAATTTTTCCGTCTTAGCCAAAGAAGCAATTCATAATCAACATAATTTTCAGCTTCCCTGTAGAGAGTTAAGATATCCTGTAACACAATAAAAAGGCAATATGCACTGTAAAGATGCAGATCTGTGTTAAGAAGTCTGTTAATAAATATGTGAAATTGGACAATATGACATCTGGCCATGAGTTTCAGGTTTTCTACATTCCTACTCATTGGGAAGTTTTGATTTTGGTAACTGTAGTGCCCCATTTTCCTTTCTTCTCATTTTATCCCTGTTTATTATTTACAAGACTGCATAAAATTTTGTTTCACCCTTTGAAGTTTAACTACAAAGTTAACAACTGATAGTGATTGTAGTGCAAAATATACAATTGACAAAATAAATAACAAAGTTCCATAAACATTAGTAAATTATAGCTGCACTTCAACAAAAAACAAGTCTCAAAAACTACAGTGGCAGAAATTTGTTTCACCATCAAAGCTTAAATAATTCTACATAGCACTATATTGGGTCCACATATATGAGACATTCAGGCTGCCATCAGAAGCTAATACGTGTCAGCTAATACGACTACGAACCAGGTAACTGCAGCCTTCACTCGATATGGAGGAAAGGGTGGCTGATCTAATCATTCACACAAAGCAGCAAATGTGGTAGATGGATTATTGGAGATGGGAAGTAAATACTTTTAAAACAAACCTGAATTTCAACATTAATAATCTTTAATGCATATGTAATAGAAAAATAGTGAGAGCTTTGTAAGGGTATTGTGGTTGATACTCACATACACATTGTCAGAGACAGTTTAAACCAGATTTTACTATTTACTGTGTCTTACCTCCCTCAGACAAATTTGTAACAGCCCTCTCACAGCTGCTCCTTTTCTATTTCTTTAAAACAGCTTACAGCATTACTGTTGAAGAGATCTAGTATTTCTGATTAACGATCTACTGAATGCATGTTGTAGGTATTTGTAGAGACCATACAATATATGAAATGTTATAGTTGTTAGAAGTTCGAGTTGGCTGTACATCTAATTCTACAATATCTTGGCAGTTTACTCTGGAGTCCCAGATAAAAGCCTATCCCACGAGGACCTTTCTCTCAATAAAAAATTCAGCTTAAAATAGTACATAAAATGCAAAAAATTACTGTGGTACAGAGTAATATCCATTTTTATAAGCCTACCATTATGTCAATTCCTGCATTTCACCAAGTATGGTATAATATATAGTGGGTACGAGGTTCTAGGAAAGCTATTGAAAGACATTATGTTATAATCTGTATCTCTAATATTTTGAGGAATTCATGTTTAAAGAGTGTCCAGATGTGGTTTTCAGCTTAAGCTCTCTTAAGCCAGGCAGCTTTACTTCACATAAATCCCACTATCTATGTAATGTAATCACTACCTGTATAGTGTAATCTTACACAAGAACTGCACAACTTTGATCAGATCAGCTGCTATTTACAATACCCACTTTCAGAACACAAATCTTGATGACTTTTTAAGAATACCCAAATTCTCATGCTTTGCAGAATAAAGACAAGCAGCATTGCTAACCATTTGCAAGCCTTTAAAACCCTCCTTTGTAGAACTCTTATCACTTCACCACTGGTCTCAATCTTCCTCTCACTTATATAACAGAAAGATCCTGGTTACTAGTATGCTCACCTGAAACCTGTTGACAAGCATGAGGACGAGTATTCCCTGACAGGGTTAAGTGGAAAAAGAGACACTCATCATCTTTCACCTTACCACCATGTAAAGAAGGTTATGTCACACTACTCACCCATGCTCATCTTAATAGGTAAATTTTCTCTGCTCGCAGCCTCCACAAGGTGTCTCCTAGCCTCCATCACAGCTTCCTTTTGTTTGAGGTTCATGAAGGACTCCCAGAGAGCTTTGGCAGCTGGATCACTATAAGAAAATGACAGGGTTACACTAAACATTGCTTGAATAATGGAGTAAGCTTAAGACAACATTTATATTTTAAGATGAGCGCTTCTACTTAGTAACTCTTCTAAGGCAGACAGGATACAAGCAAAAATGAAGTGGTACAAAAGCTTGATTTTTCTCAGTAGAACAGTCGAGGCAATTTTACAGGAAAAAAAATCTTGATTTTTCCTTTTGTTACCAATTATAAAGCATTAGAATTCCCATATAATAAATAAGCCTGTCAGCCTCAAAGTAACCACTACTGTTCAACCATGGGAATAGTAGAACTATCCAAACTTCTTCGGTTATCAAAAAGCTATGGAAAGGTTCTAACTTCCCCATGAGAGTTCAAATCTGAAAGTAAATGCTTCCAATGCTGAAGGCTGTTGGTATGATTTGATGAACTACCATAACTTTGGGTTTCATGGGTTCTCCTTACATTAAACGAATAATTCATAGCAGAATGTATTTGTTCTTATAGTTTCTGTATTTTGAGATTTCCTTGTTATTGTTGCTGTTGCTAAGCTTAAATTAGGAATTTGTGCAGCTCATCTGTGCTCAGTTCCCTGTCAGTCTTCTCTCTCCTCCAGGACACTGCATTTGTTGCTGCTGTGAATGAATTCAGTGTTTTCTCAGTTGGGGGGAAAGAAAGAGGAAAAACCCTTGCCTGGGGGTTAAAGCCACACATTGGGATTAACTGTTGGATTTTTTAAAATTTATTTTCTCTTTTTAAAGAAAAAGCTTCTCTCTGTTTTCTTCCTCAGGAGACATTTAACTCCTAAATACAATTTGATGTAATTCACAACATGCTTATAACCATGCCAAAATAAGCTTTGTTTCATGGAAAATAACCCCCCCAACAATTCATTTGATACCCATTACAGAGCAGCTGTGCTTATGCTCTGCTGCAACAGCAGGGCTGTATTTAGCAATTCTGTGCTATCTCCAAAACCAGGTAAGAGGACCACTAAGCCCTGCTCCTTGTTACCCCAGGAACCCACATCCTCTGTCAAAGCCTGAGTAGGTGGAAGGACCATGGGAAGAAAGTTGAGTTACCCTTCTTCTGAACAAACCACAACTGCATAGGAAGAGCGTATTTTATCCTATCGTCATGCTCTAAGATAGGAAAAAATCAGATGACCTGACACAATCTTTCCATTTCTTTTTCACATAGTGCTATGTGACCTTCCTCCAGTGATGGAGGCAGGAGGCAGCACATTCTAAAGCAGCCAGAACATCTGCAGCAGCTCTCTCTACTCCATGTCCAAGTGCGATCTAAGCACTGATGCTGCACACTGTTCATGGGCAGCAGCTCCAAGGGGATTCCTCACAAGAAAAAGCAGTGCAATTTATAATGTTTGGTAATGCAAGAAATACAAAAGAGATTTCCAAAGCAACTAGATGCTCCTTTAAGTAATGGATCCTTGGGTCTGCTATATTTACAGACTCTCTAATCAATTATTATGATTTAGTCCTATCTGCACAGCAACGCTTTTAAACACAGCCTATTGGTCCTGTTCACCTCACATTCACAGGGTGTGTCTTACTGTCATTTACAATTGTGCCTGAGGTTTGGATTGCAAGAGGCCACTGCTTCAGCTGTTCACTAATCCCTTCCTGAATATGCCATTTGAAATACAAATCTATACACATTAGGAATCCTGCCTAAACCATCAGGAAGCTAGTTTTAAAAAAGACTTTTTTTCTTATCTGGAAGAAAACTCGAGCTTTTGTTTTCTAAGATTTTAACTTGTACTCATTTTCTCTTCATCACCATAAATGAAAGCAGTGTCTCACATAAACAGAAACACCATGAGCTACAGTTTTATAAAAAAGGGAAAACAAACAACATATTGAAGCTAAAATAAAGTCTCCCAAATTTTGCACAGGTTTTTGTTGTCTCATCTTTCTCACTCTTATACTTGGTAAAGATATTTAGCAAACACTAAAGTGCGGACAATTTATCTGAAAAGCATCTATAGATCTTACTAAGTCAGAATGTATGTGATAAGTTCGCATCACTTTTTCTGCCTGTTTTCCTTACTTGCTGATTTCCCTTTCCACACCATATGTTCATCAGTCCTGTCAATGTTGACTGCAAAGTCTTTGAGAGCAACATATGCTATACTTTATAACCACCACTACAAGTTCCCGCTTCACCTGGTACTTCTATCATGCCCACCTGGTACTTCTATCACGCCTAGTTTAAACAATAAAACCCCATCCAAAATAACAAACCAATTAGTTTAAACTGAAAAAAAAAGTAAGGATGAGTTATACTAATACTCTAAAGCAAAATGGCAGAAGGGAGGTTTGCTTTTTGCTTTGTAAAGTCTTTCCTCCTCCTTTAGCCACAGAACGTCTTCTTTAATCTCAAAGACTGAAGTTTGTGCACTCCCTGAGGGTTACTTTAGCACACCAAAAATAGCAAAAAGCTAAACAACTGTGGTACAGCCTAAAAGCAGATAGGGGTCAACCACACTCCTGTAGGCTTGGATCTCTGTGTAATCTTCTGAGTTTCTGTAGCCACTTCCCCTCCCAATGTTTTGCAAAAAACCTAGTGGTTTAGGTATCCTATATGGAACAACATATAAACATGATGAGATCAATACATATTAATAGCTTGCATATGTAGCCAATTCACTAGGTCAATCCACACAAAGCAACAGTACCCATGTTTACTCATTTTTTTAAAAAATATAATAGGGAAAAAGAGCAACAAAAGTAATTCTATACTTTTGACTGAAAACACATTTCCCACTCCCTCTCTCTTACACCTTCAGAGAGGGCTTTTGCTTTGAATAACTGTCCATTCTTTAAATTCATCAATGATGAGACAGGAATGACTGCTGGGAATAAGTCTGTAAGGACACAGTACAGGGCTCTGGTGTTGTCTCTTGCCTGATCTGAGAAGTTACCACAACATTTTCCTTTTAGAGATTTCTAACATATGGAAACAATATTATCTTATCTTTCCCATTTGGTGAGACATTTGTTTGCGACTGCCTTCCAGCTCTTGTCATGGTGCCCTTCCCCTCCTCTTTTTCCCATCTGCAATTCCTCTGCTTTGGTCCAAACACCCCAGTCCGATGACACTAGTGCTGTAATCAGTGATTTGTATGTGATTCAGATTTCTCCTTCCTCCTGCATTCCTTGACTTCCTAAGGATTATTTATTGATTTGACACATTATCTAGTGAACTGCTGCACTCTGAAAGTAGTTTTCTGAAACTAAAGCAGATTTTTTTAAGAAATATTTTTATGCATTACAAAACCCTTAAAAATTGTCTGAATCATGTTGTTTTGCTTACAAGCAAATAAATTCTTTACAGTTATACTACAATGCATATCAGGAACTCTAAACCACCCTTCAAAGTAAGTGCCAGAACAATATGTAAATATTACTGTGCACACTTCTGTGTATCTCTATTTAAAACGTTTTGCAGGGCACAGCAGGCTTGACAGAGAGAAGAGAGCACTGAAACACAGGGCCTTTGATACCCCGTCCCTTCCTTTTACTGTTATGCTCATAGTATCTAATCAACCAGCCTTCTCAGAAAACAGAATATAATAAAAACAAGCATAGGGTTTATCTGGTAGACAAAGTAAAAGTTTATTAGAAATTTATTGCATTATGTCCAGAAATAAGGCTGAAGTCTTTTTAAAAGCCCTTGCTAGACACAGCTGTGCCATTTGATAGACATAAAGCAAAGTTTTTGACATTTGATAACTGAAAATGCCTCTCTTCCCCTCATACTTAAATGTTACTTCTTTTTAATGAGCCATTTTCTGTTCCAAAACTAATTAAAATTTAAGTGCATTTAATTTGGATTTTAAAACAAAAACAGGTTACAAAGGAAGAGGGAGAAATTTAGACACCTAAAAGATGCAACTTCTCTACTTCTAGTATTTGCATGCTAGTTTTCAAAGCTGAATCATGAAGAAGAAAAAATCACCAAATCATCACTCCCAAGTTATAAGGCATCATCTTATAACAGTGTCAGAAATCAGATGCTGATGAGAAGATGGTCAGAAAGACTGGGATGTTCTATGCTGACCATAGAGCTGCAGGTGCTTCAAAAAGCAGCTGTGACTTGCAGCCTCCAGCGACACTCTTTAATGAAAGATAGAAGAGATGGAAAGATAAAAAAATAAAAGTCAAGAGTAGAACAAGTTAGCTGTGAAGTTCCTAAGCAGCTGGCTTTCCAAATGTGCAAAACTCAAAGGAAAGATAGCTCAATGAAATCTGCTGTTCTGTGGTAGGAAGATGCCAGGGTGAAAAAGCCAAAGCCTTGAGCAGAAATAAGGGAGCAATTTGGTAAGTAGTTCTTTTGGTGATGGCATACTAGTTTCAGCAATGCTCACTGTGGAGGAATGTGTTCCCATTCCCCCTTTCTGCTGTGACACCACCTTCCGTGTGGGATTATGCAGTGAGTCAGGTAGGAAAAAAATTGGTTATTTTTAAGCACAGCTTGGACCCCTAAACTAATCTGCTTGATCCAGACATTTACAGGTTGGTGATAAAATGCATAATTTTGCATCTGTTAAAATAACTTTGACTTATTCTCTTGATGTAGTTTGGTCCTGTCCTTCCAGGAGAATACCACCATGGTTATCTGACAGTGTCCATATCTGTGGTCATCTCTAGGCTCGATCTCAAAGCTACTCATTTTGAATGCATCTGGGGAGAACAGAGGGAGTTTGTTGGCACTGGGCTGTGATACTACAAAGCTGAAAGCAGAAGTCTGGAAATTGGTAAAATCAAGCACTTATTCACTGGAGATAAAAAACTAAAGGCAAAACCAGAAAGTGGAGGATGCTTATGACCATAGAAGCCCAAAGCACACCACCACAATTTTAGTCTTGGCTGAAATGATGTGCCTCTTGCTTCACACCTCTAGTACATAAAGGTATTTACTTTCTTACTGCTCCAGCTCTTGTTTCTTACTGATAATTTATTAACATATGGTCTTCCACATTACTAATGCAAGAGGAAAAGGTCAAGAAGCAATAAACTTGTACTAGAAAATATGCCCACAATGATTGTCTTCCCTATATATTATGTTTTCACATCTTCTGATAGGCCATTCTTACTCCATTTCACATTTCTAATATTAGTTTGATGCTGTATTTCTTCCACCAGTGTGTATAATTAACAATGGAAACTAGTTAAACGCTCTAGTCAAAGTAGCATACTATAATGACCGAAGTTATTAACCACATCTGTAATCTCTGGCAAGCTATTGCAAATTATTTTAGGATCTAATTTCCAGTCAAGGTGGATAGAATAAATTGACATCTACATTATCTATTACTGGATTTTTGCCTGGACTGCTTTGCCTAACAGGACAATTTCAGGTCATCTGTTTTCTGCTTATAAAACATGGGCAACAAACTTTTTCTTTCAGCTACATGCAACCCTTGCAGTGTCCTCGGCTTACTGAAAAACAGGTTAAGAGTCTCTTCCATAACTTCTTCAAAGGCCAAATTTAGAAGTCAGTACCTATATCCAGATCTCCTGTAGCTCAAATCAAGAAAGAAAAGTTGACATTGCACAGTTAAACTGCTTGAGGTCAGGTGAAAGGACAGCATCAGTGAGCCTAAACCTACCCCAGGTGGAGGACATCATACAAGCAAGATGTTAAGGAAAGGAGAGTAAACAAATGTGTTTATTTCTATACTTGGCGATGGGCTGACACTGTCTCTGAATAAGTGATGAAAAACAAGTGGGCTTCAAAATTAACCAGCTGAAATGACAGCATTTCAACATAACAAAGTAGTTGTGTTTGTACTTTCACAGATTTAAAAAAACCCAAAAATCTATGATAGTCTCAATATGAGACAGTTTCTGTGGTTACTGTATCAGCAAAACTTTCATCTTATGCCTGTATAGCTTTACAGCTCAGCTATACATCTGTATTTTCACAAGAGGAAGTGAGGAGGAAACAATTCAATAAAGATTAAATTAGAGTTTCATTAATACCACAAAGGTGCCCCAAAGTGAGCAACTGCAAAAAACAGTAATTGAGCTGCCAACATATCATTTGCAATAACTATATTTGTTGAAAGAAGAAGCTTCAAAAAAACCAGAGTGGCTAGAAGATTGTTACTACCAAGGAAAAATCCAATGCTGGCAACAAGCCATTCCAATACCAATAAATCGAAGAGAAACACAGGCCTGCCCTAAGACACAATTTGGCAACAAGCCTGGAGTGAGAGGCCACATACAAAGAGATGCCTGCCCTCCTCCAATTCCCTGGCTGTTTCAGAGAGTTCAGAGGCTGCGCTAAGGCCACAACAGATACACTGTGCACTCCTGGAGACGTGCATCAGCCCGACAGCTGCAGGGGGACAGTCAAGCCTCCAGATGCATCCCACTCCATGCACAGGAACCAACAGTGTCATGTGGAACAACCTGCCCTGAACAGTGTCTGCTCTGCACTGCAGGGATGAGAAGAGCTGCGTTTTGCACTGCTGCACTACCCAGACACATTTAGGCTGGGAGAAAGAAGCTGCTCTTCATTTCACCCTTCTGAAAGTCACTAAACAGCTCTAATACAACTTCTAAAAATACTTCTACATAGAAACAGCTACCAGTGCTGCCAGGACATCGATCTCTAGCATTGCTGTGAAGTTGTAGTGTGCACCCTGACTGCAAGCACTTGATGGGCTAGCAAATATGTGTTCAAATGAAGATGCAGCAATACTTTCTTTCAAGAAAAACAAAAACAACAAAAAATGTTTCTTTTCAGATACATTTAAATTGCACCTAAAATGACCAATTTTTTAAGTTTTAAATCGTTTCTTAGCACCAGACTGGTTTTTTACATATGACATTTTATATGGTTGGTAAATCTGCTCAGTTTAATTAAATGTGTCTCACAGACACTAGGAACTATTTTCCAATCCATTCTAACCTTAGGAAAAAAGGTAAACAGAAGACTATGTTATCTTGGTATTGTACTTGCAGAAAACTGCAGAAGGAGTGCGGGATATTACCAACCTCATCATTGATCAGTAAAAATAATGCAACATGGCAAAACACACAAAACTTTTAAAAACAAGCTCTTTGCAGCCATTCAGCTTAGAACATTATTCTCACACCCTCACTTAGACATGTGTTAAGATGCCCTCTGTGTATTGGTTTTCATGACTACAACATGCAAATGGCATAAAAAAAAGGAAAAAAGGTCAGACAGTCAGCACTAAAGAACATAAATATATTCCTGAATAATTTACGGGTTATTTCCCAGTTTCACTCCAAGCCCTCAAGCCACTCGGTGGGCGTAATCTGCTGTAGACTCAACTGTGGCTATGTACTTTGGCACTGAGTCAAAACAGAGAGGTTATTGTTTGATTTATATGCCAAGAGCCTCTCAGATAACGGGCTAATGGCAAGCTGATAGCTTCAGCCATTGCATGTGTTGTTTATACAGACCCTTCTTTCCTCTCCCTACTTTCTGCAAATACTCCAGGAAGGCTGTGTCACATCAAGATCAAGTTAATTAATTAACTCATACTAGCATAATTTGATTGATAAAACAATTGATTCACTAAAGTTCATGGGGAGTGCGCTAAAATACCAACTTTCCTGCCTCAACAATGCATAAGGTTTTGAGATTTGCATTTTTCTACACTGCAAACAGCAATTTTAAAGCAATAATCATGCTACAAAAAACAATGGAAAAAGCTATGAGAAATTAATCTGTCAATTGAAGTGCATTGCAAAGTTCAGAAGGTATTTCACTACTTTGTGAGATATTTGAGCAAAAAATAAATCAAGTCCTACAAAAGGAAGGGTCACATAAGAGAATTTTCCATATTTTTAGTTCTGTAAACTATTGAACTTTCAAAAAAAAAAAAAATAGAGGCATTTCCTATGTGATATACTTCCTATTTACTATATTAAACCCAGGAGCATTCCCTCATACATAAATGTTCCTGTACTGTTAAAGCATTCTTACAGAGAACATAGATCACTATGACCAAATTATTATTCCTTAAATGTTAAAAAACTTCATTATCAAATTATAAGATTAGATTACTTTTCTGCAAGATGCAAACAGCATAGATTTTTAATTTTAAAAAAGCAATCTTAAAGGTACAGAGGAAAAATGTTACATATAGACTAGATTCATAATAACAGCCTTTTGTCACCTATCTGTTTTAAAACATTACTTTGAAATAACAGGCAGAGCTGCCAGGCATTTTAAAAAGCACTTTTGAGATAATATTAAAGGTGCTTCAAATTGGCAGCTGCCAAAGCTGAAGTGTAGAAGCAAAAAAGGGAGATGGTGATCAGCCATAAAGTTTTACAGTAGAGTCTACTCTTGTCCATCTGAAATATTTGTAAGTATCATGTGTTAGAAGTAACCTATTTTTATCAGTTCACTAGTCGGTTGACTGTAAGTTGTTCAATATACAAGTATATATACCAAGAAAGTACAGTATTAATTGGACTAATACAGTTGACCTGTTCATAAAAAGACATTTTGTGCCATTAAATGCCAAAAATTCCATAATTTTTCACACCTCTCTCATTCTGACCTTAGCAAGAATCCTCCTATGTTATAGCAATACTGACCCAGCATGCAGGTTCACTTTGGAAACCAAACTGTGAAGGAGAGAACTTGTTTCACCTAGTTCCTGACCACAGGAGGACTGCTAGGCAGCTACACAGGATACAGCCCAAATTTTCCTTCGTGACTGGTTTCACATGCAGCCGACTCAAGGTGGCCATATAACAAATGGGTAGAGCTCATGGGTTACTCTGAAAACTCAGGCTCACAAATGAAGGCTATGCTATCTAGTACATCAGGGGAAAATTGGCTAAAACACAGTCAAGTTAATTTAAGTTTTGCAATTTTTTTCCAATGCAGGATGATAAAACAGACTTAATTACTGTCTAGGAGAAAATAAAAATCACCAGACATGACCAATGATTGCAGCCAACAGGAATGAGAAAGAATCCTTTGAATTTGTTACTGAGCATCAGGAGTATCAGTTCAGTGGCAATAAAGTATATAAAGTATGGGACAGGATTTTCCAGGACACAGTAGCATACTGTGTTCAGTTCTGGGCCCCTCACCGCAAGGATGTTGAGGCTCTGGAGCAAGTCCAGAGAAGAGCAACAAAGCTGGTGAAGGGGCTGGAGAACAAGTCTTATGAGGAGCGACTGAGAGAGCTGGGGTCGTTTAGCCTGGAAAAGAGGAGGTTGAGGGGAGACCTCGTTGCTCTCTACAACTACCTGAAAGGAGGTTGTGGAGAGGAGGGAGCTGGCCTCTTNCACAAAATCACGAGCTCATTTGAGACAGACAAGAATTGTGAAAGAATGATCTCAAAACAGCTTTTAGATATCATAGTTTTAAGTTGCAAAACTGCTATGTTTCATATAAACTCTTGTGTTCCAATAAAACTGTGACCACTATACTACAAACCAAGAAGAAATATGCTCCCTGTTAGCAGTGGAGCATAGTAGAACTTAAAACAAACAGTTCAGGAGGTTCTTACAAACACAAGCAACACAGCAACCCCAAATTGCCCCACAACTGCTCTGATTACCTAGAGATCTTGGCTTGGGGCTAAATTCCTGCCCCCTATACAGATAATGGACAGTAAATCAGACTCTTAAATTCTGACATATTTTTGGTCCCCCAGATGAGCTGAATTATGATAAAATTTAAGAATTAATTATTAAAAGGTTGGCAAGGATTCAGTTCACATCAGGAAGTGACTGAAAAAAGGGGGGGAATATCCTCGCAATAAAAAAAATGATAACACAGCATTCTTTATTTTGCCCTTTTTTTTCCTTAAAAAAATAAACGAGAAACTTAACTTCTCTGGCTCATCCATATACCTAATTTTACAGATGGCCATTCTTATAAAATAGAATATGTACACAAATCTGACTACTGTGGTCAATCACTATATGAAACAGGTTTATCACTTGCTAAATCCACTGTCTTAAATTATTTCAAACATTTCCTCAATCCAAGCATCATGTTGAATTGTTACGGACAAGTGTCCTAACCCACAGTTCTGTTTCATGTTGATCTCAATATAGAAATATTTTTACAAATATATGATGTGATACATACAGCATCATAGAATGATTTGGGTTGGAAAAGATTTTAAAGATCATCTAGTTCCAACTCCCATACAAGAAGGGTTTTTTTGCTTCAGAAAGACAAAAGGTTTAACATAAACACTTCAGTATCTGTGACACAGAACAAGTTTACTTGCTAATAACCACATACATAAGACAATGCTGCTGCACATGGAATTGTTATTGAAAATTAATGCAAATCCACTCATTGCCGCTTCCAGTATCAAAGAGTAATAGTATAAACCAATGGCACCGGTGTGCATTAAAGCAAAATAAAAAGAATAATTCAAGACAGTAGAAAATTCATCTGTGGACTGTATTTTAGCATAACAAAAGTCAGCACAAACTGCCACACACTTACACACACAGAGTGTCTGAGAAGAAAATTAGTTTTTAAATCCTTTAATTCTGTTCTATTTATGTAGACCAGTAATACAGAATTTCTGTAACAGCTTAATATCAGAACAGTTGCTTAGTGAAACTTTTCTTAGGAAACATTCAGGGGGGGTTTGCAATAACATTTTTTTTATATATATGTGTGTGTGTGTGTGTATATTTGAAATGGTACGGTCATATTCAATAGGTACTTCGGCAGACAGCATTTCTACAATGTTTCATCTGATTATAAACAGCCAATACAGCATTTTCCTGTGTTAAAAACAAAACTATGTGGTTTAAAGAATAGTTTAGGGAGTTATGGGTTCTCATCACCTTTGTGTTCTGTTTATTTTAGCCGTTCCCAAGATCATTAATATCCACTTCAACTTGTAAACTTCAAGGTCAAACAAAGGTGAAACAAAAGGAAGCAATATAACGGAGTATTCAAATGGATTATATGCTGTGAAACATTAAGGCAATTTCCTTAAACTACACTTCTTTCTTAGTAATAGAAGAGGTAAGAAGATAAACTCCATATAGCTATTGACCCAGATTTCTTAATTTGGAGGATTTAAAGAATGACTAGTAATTCCTTTTATACAGTAACTTCAAAATTTACCAACTGTGGCTTTCTAGAAAATGCTATATAATCACAATAAAATCAGTAGAAAAATATTCATCAAACATTCCATAGATGGAATAAAAATATACTCAAAACCCTGCAAAACTGTATAAATACCTTACCACTGCCACAAGCAACATAAACCTCCTAAACTAAATGCACACTGATTGTTGTTGTTAACCTACAGCAGTGATACATTACATGCATAAACTTGTGACCAGCAGCCCTAGGAACACGTGAAACCCTTACAAATTCATGTCTCAAGGTCAAGAGAGCTCTGCTTGTGGGCCAGACATTATGCAAATCTCTACAACTCCTGGTTAACTTAACTCTCATGCAGCTGTCCTTCTGCAGATGACCCATGGCAACAAGAACAAAGCTATACGTACAGATAAACCACATCATCTCCGTTTGTGACATCAGAGGGAACATATAAATTGTCATCCCCTACATGTGCTGTGGCATCCAAGTGCAGTACATCAAAATCTATAAAATAAACTGAGCAAGTAGAAGATGCCAATATTGCAGGGAAAACTACTTATATTAGGGCCATTTATCTTCTCTAAAATACCCTGTGAAAAGGAAAACTAGTCTTTAATTCCATAACTACTTCTTGTCTGCAAATTACAAGACTATTAAAACCAAAGCTCCTCTTCTCTTTGTAAAATTTTAATTTCAATATAACACTGTAATGCACACACATATTGGGAACCACGTAAGCAAAGAGACTTGGCTGGTGGCTGATACTGCTACAAGATTCTTTCTTCAGCAGCTATCAAACGTTTCATTGAGAAGAGAGCTCCTCTAAACACTAAGGATGCTCCTGCTGAACTACTGGAAGAAGCAAGAGCACAAGCGTGAAATGGCTGGCAAAGGATCAAGCTCTCCCTAAATATATTTCTAAGGCCAGCTCTATTCATACTATACAGAACAGACCGCCAGTGAAGTTTCACACCATTATATGACTACTGTGCAAAACGCAATATGTTTTTTGTCATAATGCTAATGCTGGAAGATGTTACCCTGAGGCAAGTCTTGAGGAAACAAAGGCACTTTCTGGAAGGTAATGGATATCAGAAAAGCAATCCATGCGGAGCTGTTGCTGCTCACTAGGCTGAAGCAAGAGTGAAAGGGAAGCATTTGACCCTGAAACAGAGGCCCGCCTGGCAACTGCACCAACAAGAAACAGATCATCATCTTTGCCTGAAGTCCTTTTATGACAGTTACTTATCAACTTAAAGAAACTCAGAAGTGTATAATCTTGCAAGATTATTATCCTGAAACCAAATGGCTCTGGTTGTTTTAAAATATATGAATTTCATCATGTCTCTTCCAAAACTTGGGTTTTATCTCAAAAAATGTAATGAAAGTCAAGGTACCAATAAAACAGGGATTCTATTAATCATTTCTAACGATTCTTCTTTTTGATCTACTACACATGTACTCACCAAACACAAGCTTTGGCTATTTTAACCCTTTCTGCTGATATACTAAGCAGAGGGATCTGGCAGATTACTGAGAGAGAAAACAGCAAGCAAGATGCATTTCAGGAAGGCAGGACTGGTTTTGACAAAGGCTGACTGATATTTAGGTCTTACAAATCCTTGAAGTATTAAATCCCCACTAAGCTCCATCTTATACACAGACATGATTTTGAATATGTTCTGTGCAAAGAGAAAAGAAGATTATCAACTGGTTGAAGAGTACTAACTCTAAGATGTGGTCAGCATGCCTCAAAGCATTTTAACTCTATCCTTCCTCTAATCCCTCTCTGTTCCTATTTTTAATTATGCCATTTAATAATCAATAATACATAGTTATCATTTTCATCCATTAAACTGCTAGTAGGGTTCCCTCCCTTCTACAATAGTTTCACACCACCCATCTCAACAAAAGAGACTTTATTATAGGCCACAGGACATTTAGCTACCACAAAACTTTCCCTTTATTCAAATAACAGCAATAAAAGAGCTCTTAAACAATTACGGTGGCACAGGGTGCTCAGTGGGTAGCTATGCATTGCACTAGGACTTGCAAAAACAAGTGTCAGTTCATAATACACAGTAGTGTTCTCACTTCTTGCCAGGTAGGTCTAATCTCCTTTGCATCAACCCAGTATAGAACCAGGTATAGCAGTGCTCCTTGCTCTTCTTCTCCTGCCTCCTTCCAGTGATATACGATTTGAAAGTCTGAAGATTTCCCAAACAAACTCCTGCAGAAAGGTAAGATGCATAGACTATAATAGCATCTGAAGTTATTGTCAAGTTTAATAAAAAAGAAATAAAAATAAACGGGTTATTCCACCTGCCTACTATCATTCAAAAGCAGAAGCAGTACCTGACGTTCACATCACTTGCAGGCAGGCTGATCCAAATAAACAGCCAAGTATACCACAGAAATCGGATGACTGCCAGAAACAGAATAACTGACCACCCAGATGAACACTGCAGCCAGAGTGCTGCTTTCAAGACAAACAAAATCACTGAAAATCACTGAAAAGTGAAACTCTTTCTGTTGGAAGTAGAATTGCTTATTGCAATCTGACCCACTCTGTTTTTCAGTTAGCAGACGTGGACATACAATACTTCACAAGGTAAAGGGAAGGCTTGATGCTGAAAGGCTTCCCAGATAATGCCACACCCCTCTTGGTCACTTTAGTAAAGCAGACATTAAGTATTCCAGCTTTACCCCAAAATTCAGTCTTGCTCCTCTAACAGCAGCCAAATTCTGCAGGGGTGAAGAGAAAAAAACATGCACACAAATAATTTCTTAGAACTTCCTAATATTCATAATGATTATTTAGTCCCATCTGAGTTTCAACTGGCTGCCTTTTTGTCCAATGAAATGTTTCTGTAAAATGTTTCATTCCTACAAGCTGCAGAACAGTTTACACAGAATGCCAAAGTTACTTTATGAATCAAGTTAATTGAAAGCTTCTGAGTAGGATTTTGTACGCTACAAGGTATACCAAAACTCCTACCAAGCAGCTCTTAACTGTGTACAGTAAAGAGTTACTTGTCAGGTATTTTAATTTGAGTTTTGCACAAAGCAAATGAATTATGCTAAAAATAAAGTCTGATCCTTACAACATATGTATTACTTGGGAATATTACATATAACTTAATAGGTTACTTTTAAAGCATTCTGTTCTGTGTTTTTAAGGTATTGCATAAGGTTATTTTAATAAAAATTATTCCAGTGAAAGAACAGTTAGTAATGAGGTGCTGACAATTGAATCTACATTCAGGGATTGCATTGGAGTGCCAAGTCCACTTTTACAGATGCACTGGTTTGTTATCCAAAAGATGTCCTCAAGGCATGTAAACCCAATATATTTTGGGTCAGTTTTGGCAGCAGAGAGAGATGAGACAAGTGAAAACATTTACCAAGAACACATCTGAAGTGTGTTTTTCTTGTTAGAAAAATGTAAGAAAATAAACCCAGATACCATGGAATGCCAGGAATTCCCTCTCCTCAGTGTTTTTGATTTACAAGGCCACTTTTTGGTAGTCTCCTTTGACCTCCCTCCTTCATTTTCTGGCCTAAAGCCTGGAGTAACCAAACCAACTTCTTGACTAGGCTATTTTGAGGGCTTAAGGAACAGGAACGTGTCTTCATCACAGAAGGACAGACAATTCTTTCCATAACTGACTCAGTTACCAATTGCTTATTAATTCTTATGGCATGGGGAACTTAATAGTCAAAGATACTCCCTTTATGAGCTGAGAACAAGTATTCAAGTAGAGACCTGGAAACACAAAATAAATAGTAAAAAAAAGAAAAGTAATCTGAAGCAGACCTTACATCTTAAAGACATGTTGTTTGAACACACAGTGACAAATTCTCTGCTAGCATGTTGGTGAAAGCAAAATTAGATCAACACGTCTCCCTTACTCTACCTTCTTACTTCAAATTAAGATTTTTGTCATAGTTTCAATGCAAACCTAGAGCTCTATAGCTCCTTCAGATCTCATGCAAACCTAATATGGCCAATTCTAGTCTTCAAACCAAGCTGACAGCTATTCAGAAAGAATAAAGCCCCAGCCTTAAGCTTTCATTTTTGTAACCATTTCCATACTCTGGTTGATTTGTCATGGTGAAAGAGATAAGAGCTTCTGTCTACGCTGCATATATTTACCTTGTGTTCTGGATATCTTCTCACAACCTCTTCCTGACACACTTCTGCCTACCACAGAATGAGTAAGGACGGCAGAATTTTGCCCTAATCCAAAATCTCTGGATTTTCAGTGGCTTTTTGTAGTCATGCAATATTAATCCTGTGTCGTCCTTCTAAAAAAACGCTTGTATAAGAAGTGTGTTGCATGCTGTCTAATTTCTCTCCCTCCTCCACATTCCCTCGTTACTGTCAAAACCAAATGTATCACTGATGGTATCTTCTGACCTGTGCAAGAGTCTTTGAAGCCATGACATATTCCCCTGTCATTAATAAGATGTACAGTTTTTTCTGTCAAAGCTAATTTCCTTTCTCTAAGGAGTAACTGGAGTTCAGGCATCCACATGCAGCATACACTTTCAGTGCATGTTCTGTGGCTCTTTCCAGTAATTGAAAATGGCTCAATATGGATTTCTTTTTCTGGTTGCTTATTTAAATAAGTAGCATAGTTGTGGATAGATTTAGGTAAGGTCATAAAACTCCTCTCCCACAATGAATGGGAATCTTTCCCAGGTGAAGATCATTTTAGAAAATATATTCACAATCTATGGAAATTAAGTGGTACTTGGTGGAACACAGTCATCCAGAGCCTGCAGAAGGATAGATTCTGGGCTGCACTTCATCAGGGCATAAAAACTTACTTGGTTTGGTCAATTTTCACAATTACTTTTGAAACTGTGAGCAGCTATAAAGCAGTAAAAACCATTTCAGCATGTCTTGGCTACACTTCAGGAAAACAAGATGCATAAAGAGAGGTGAGGACTGGAGGTAGGCATTATGAAAGAGAACCCAAAGATCTGCTATCTAAATAACAGAAGCCGTGCTGAATATTATTCAGCCATGCTAAATAACATAATTTATACAAAAATCGGCCTTCTCCATAAATCTGAAATTCAATAGTCATGTAAATATAATATTTATCTATATAAAAACAAAGTAGTATTTCTCAGTGCACAGATTTCTGTCTGCTTTCCAGAGCAAAAGCTCTGCCAGGTAAATACCTCACTTCACATAAATTTATCCCTTGTAAGCTTTGGTTCCTGTTCCATATTAAGTTTGGAATCACAAAAGAATCCCAATAATATAGTCAAAACCTGCAAACAACCCTGTTGCCAACTGATAATAATTTCCTTTCCAAACATCGATTTGTCATCCAAATAGGAAGAACAAATGACAGCTGCTCATCAGTCAATTATAGCACATTTTTCTCTACTGTAAGATACAAGCTTACTTTATTGTATGAAAATGATAAACAAAAACATCCCTCCAGGTCACTCAGCCATTCTCTATTCTGGCACTATGGTTGAACAGCAAACGAATAATTCTGCAGAATGTAATAAGGCGAACTCATATCACTGCATTTTAAAACCTCGTTGTCAAGGTTATTCAGGAGGCAAACTTGAAGGCAGTTGGCCAAGCAGAGTGAGAGCTAGTCTTCAAAAAATCTCATGTCCTACAAGAAAGATTTGAGCTCAGTTTGGAGATTTGCAAAGTCTACTTAAACAGACACAGTCTTTTTTGCTGCTATTGAACTCTGAATACAGCTGCAGGAAAATGCACTATGGCCATACCATGAGAAAAGCAGTTTGCAAACTTACACAGAGGAAAAAAAGAAACTCACAAAATTAACAAACAAATGCATTAAAGTAACAAGAAAGGGATGTCAGTTTTAAAAGAAATGCTGCAGACAGCCAAAAAACCACCACCCATAAGCGACATAAAGGTCTTCTGTCTTAATGGAAATAGTCAGAAGATACACTAGCTCATGGATTATACTAAATACATTTCTTTACAGACATTAAATCACCTTGCTGTGCTAACCAAGTAACCAAGTGCTCTGAGATGTCTTGGTGGTTGGGAAACATTCGGGGAGCACTCAAGTTAATTATTTCCATAGGCAAAGGAAAAAGTCAGAAATTTAGGACTTAATGACAGTACTCAAATAGAGATTATGTTGAGAATAATATAAATATAGGGAGTCATCCTCCAGAGAACTAAACTTATGTCTTAAAAAAAAGGTAAGCACAAGGGGTTCAGATTTTGCTATTATTAATGGTGAGAATCTACAGGCAACAGCATTTCAAACCTTTTGATCTTTGCACTCTGAGGATAGCTATGAGGGGTCAGAGGGCTCAGATAAAAGCCCCTGAATTCTGGCTGAAAACTGTCATTAGTAAGCTTGGGAAGCCCAGACAAACAGTGCAGTTAGAGGTCCTCACGGAATGAAGTCTTGAGGAATCCAGCTTCCCACAACACTCAGGAGTGTGTTTTGGGGGGCTAAAAGGCACAAATAAGGAAGAAGCACCCAGCTCATGCTGATATCTTGTCAGCACAATTCATTCTTTATCTCAAGGAAAATAAGCTTCAAGCTTCCTCTTATCTAGAAAACAACTTCTAAGGCTTCTGAGGCCCGTCATAGCAGGTGATTTAAAAAAACACGGCACCTATTAGGCTGGAATCTGGTTAGATGAAGGACTGTCACGAGATTCCTCTGCTGGTTACTTCAACAAATCCACTACTGCAGCAATCCACTGCAGAACAGTACTGAAGTCTTCTAGCAATGCTATACATTATACAGAACAGGCGAGCTGGACTTTTTTACCTCTTCCCAAAGTTTTCCACTTTCTTCGCACCCATCCCATCCCTTCCTTTTTTTACATTTCAACATTTCCCATGTTGAAAGGAACTGGGCAAATATACACATTTATTGTAAGATATAATAAATTTTATCAGCTTCTTCATCTTATCCTGTGGTAACAGCCAGTTACGCTCATTGGATTCAGGCCGGTTTGAAACTGAGCAGAAAGGGTCTCCTGGAAAGCTTGTCTTGACTGACAAAGCCCAGAAGCTGATGCAGCCAGGGCTATTATTTCCAACAGGAAGATCCCTTGAGAAATTTCAGACAATAAGGAAACTCTGAATGGACCTCAACTCAAGACTGTGCTGCAAGACCTTGTAGGTAAACTAAGTGGTGAGCAAGGAGACTGCAAGTCCAGGAATGTAGTGGCAATGAGGAATACTGTGTTTTACCTGCTGTAGATGAACCTGCTTTAGCAGGGGGTGTGGACTAGATGATCTCCAAGGTCCCTTCCAAACCCTCCCATTCTGTGACTCCATTTGGGGCATTCCTACCTCCAGTTTCACTGCTTAGAGTGAAATGCTGAAAAGGCAATAGAGATCAACAGAAAAACCTTATAAAGCCCAAGTGACTCTCAGAAAATGGACCTTAGTGGCACAGCATGAGTCCTAAAAAAACAGTGCTGGGCTGTAGTATCTCGTGTAATTGGTGAGGGAAAGTTAAGAGTTTTTTTCTTAATGCAGTGTGATGTCTGCTTTTCATAAATCATGCAGTCAAGTCCTCCTTTTCTCTGTAAAATTGCTGCTCACCGTGTTCAGAAAGGCAGACAGGGAAAGGCTGTACAAGGGTGGTGGTTTGGCAGGTTTTTTTTCAGTTAGTTGGTTGTTGGTTTCTTTTTTGTTTTGTTTTGTTTTGGGTGGCTTAAGATTAGGTTAAAAAAATCCTCAAGAGCAGACGTCAGCAAAGCACTGCAGCAGAGAGGAGAGGCCGGGTCCCAGGAGAAGAGGAGCCCACAGCTTCCAGCAGGGGGAAGTGTCCAGCAACAGAAAAGCCGAGGAGACTCCCAGAAGCAGGGAATCCTGCACAGGCAGGGAGACCCGGCAGCATCCCCCGCTGCTGCTGAACCACCACCAGCAGCCCAGGGCAGACCCAAAAAGTGGTTTACAGCACACAGCCATCCCTCTCCTTGTTTGAAACAGCCTTGATGCCCATTGTTTTAGTTTACCCTTCCTCCTCCACATGCTTCTCAGTAGATATGAAGCAATACAGCCATGTCATCTGGATTTTCTTACTGTAGTATTAACGTTTCCTCTTTAATATTAGCATTCCAGAAAGGAAAATTACTCTTAATTCATGCCATAATTTTCCAGCTCATTCAATAATAACACTGTCCAAAATTACCTTCTTATTACAAGCTTTTATAAACTTAGGCATGCAAAAAAAAGTTGTGGGTCATTTTTAATTAATATCTACAGCAGCATAAGAGAAATACTTAAAAAAAAATGAAAATCCCACAAAGATCCAGGAACCACACTGACTAAGTCTAGTTTGTAATTAATTCAGTGTTAAGAAAAATATCACTGATGTCCTTCAGATGCTTGTTTCCCAGTCAAAAGATATAGGAAAAAAGAAATCAAGCGACTAGAATCCACATGCAGTGGCTTCTTGGAGTTGTTTGCTTAGATGAACATCAATCTCTGTTTGTGAGCCATCGATCCTGCCTGATAACAGTTTGCCCACACTGTTTCTCAAAGTACCTCTGCTGTTTTTAGGACTGGTATTTTATCATGCGGAAGCATCCTGCTATCAGTAATGGGTTTATCTTGATGGAGGTTTGTCTTGTGCTGTTTTCCACCTCTTGCAAGCCAGGAGCTGAGGTGTGCGGAAGCCCCATAGCTCCCTAAGGCCACAAGTCAGGGTTCAGATGCCTGCTTCCTAGCCAGAGGTCTGTGGTGTTAGAGAACTAGAAGTTGAGAGTTATGCGATATTGAATTGTGGGTAACTGAGGAAATGTGTATGTTTGTTCTTTTTTAGTATGCTCTTTTATTACCCAGGAACACTTCTGATGTGCTATCATATTTTGCTGAACAAACTGAATACTTAATTTGTTGATGCATATTTCAGGAACTTGCTGAATAGAAATTTCTTGCCTGTTATTCCACTCTAGCTTCCCTTCTCCAATACTTGGAGTTTTCAAGCTTCTTGGAATTCAGTGTGGTGTTAAAATCACAGAAAAAAAGACCAGATATTTATTTAAAATATGTAGATACTTAATGCAATATACAAAAAAATGGGATTTTACAGCAAGCATTTTTCCTTAAAGATGCAAAACTGTAATGGGACACAATTCATGTTTGGGCTGTATGCCTAAAGCAATTCAATAAGCAACAAAGCTGAGGTGCCCAGGCACTTTCAACAAAGCAGATGGAGCCACTAAATCATCTGAGTTTGCACTGGAGAGAAAAATAAAAAAATTGCAATAAGATGATCTTCTTGATTGGAGTGATGCAGAAAACATCAATACGCAGGACAGATGCTTGAAATGTAGATGGCTCAAAAACACAGAGATTGATGTTCACATTGAAGCCACTACATGTATGCTTAAAATCAGAACATGAAATTGTTAGAAATTCCTCCAAAAACACTGTAGGGGTTATCAAAATACAAAGACCAGCAACTGAACTGCAATCAATTTTTTTTTTTAATTACCTCTGCCATTAAGAATTCACTAACATTTCCTCTATTATGCAGCATTCCTTTGAAAGGACAGGGTGGCTATCATTTTTCTTAATCAGAAACCAACGGTTTTGATCAAGGGTGGATGGTTTTGGTTTTATGTCTGTAAACAGATTCTTTGGGGTTTTTTTAATACCTCTGTAGACAGAAATGAATAAAATATTTTGATGCAATTCTCTAAAAGCATAACTCTCAACTAACATTCACACTGGAGCTGCAACCTGTCAATATTACAGTAGGGAAAACCATTACTCTGCAAGATTTTTGAGGGTACTAAGACTAATAAAATTAAATACCAAAAAAAGGTAAAGAAAATATCTATTCTAAAGAAATTCCCCTACTCTGAAAGGGAGCACCTTCAAAGTACAGTAACTTAAGCACCATGTGGCATTTACATTTTCATCTAAATCTTTAAAGAAGCCCATTATTCCCTCAGATTTGAGAAAAAGACACTGCTTTATTTCACCACACCAGCCATAAATTATTCATTAATTCTGTTTGCTAACTCTGTAACTGAGCCCAGATGTTTCTGCTGGAGTGGCATTCCATAAGAAAAGTTAAATATAGCAGCATGTGTGGAAAGAGCAGACTTCTCTCTCCCCCTCTCCCTCCTCCCCACCACAGCATCCCAGTGTGCTCAAGTATTACTTGAGAGAAAATAATGAAAACATATGAAAAATATTCTGAATATGCCATGGTTTGTTCACAAAATTTCATGTAAAAAAGCCCCTACAAGCTCCAATTGGGTGCAACTGGAGTTACTGGTCCTGTCTTGGGGAAAGATGCAAGGACTTTCACTTGCCAGAGCAAACAGAAAATTTACAAGCAGAGGAACATTCTTTGCACGCATCATTTACAAATATAAATGAAGACTTAAGTTTTCAATTATGAGAAACACTTCTGAGCCAGCTACCAATGGCAATAATTGTGTTGATGAAGAACTGAGAGCAACCTATGGAATTTCAGAACTCGCATGGAAACTTACTGGTGGGAATTTTAAATCCGTAAATCAGTGCTTCAGAATAACTTTAACAACCTTTGCTAGTGTAAAATGGTTAAGGCTGACATTTATGAACCAACACAAAGAATGCAATCTTACTGAACAGAATGGAAAGTACCACCTTCATCCACCTGTTTGAACACTTTTATGGTTTCTAATACTCCTCAGCATCTGTCTTAAGCTGGTTTTGAAATGCCTATTTTAAATTAGAAAGTACTCACAATCATTACAGAGTTGGAGAAAAAGTGGAAAATGCTGGGTTGAACATCATAAAACCACATTCTTTGGAATCTGAGACTATTCTCAGGCACAAAATATTTCTTCAGTTGTCAATAATTTTAAGAGGTCATCTAGTTCTGCTCCTCTCCAAGGCAAGATCAATCCTATTTAAATCAACAGCTGCCAAAGTTGTTCTTAAAAATTTCTGGTATAACAAATTCTGTAAGATGACTTTATAGAGGAAGGATATTTTGGAGAAGCTGTTACTAGAATGGTGAAATGACATCACTGCCTTGGTACCAGGTATGAGCTGCTGTCATCCAGCTTGGCTGCACTTGCACCTTGAAGCCAAACCCCATTGTTCTTTAACTGCCTGTGTCAATAGGAGACTTTGCAAAACATCTTAAGTCTAACTGTACTGTTACCAGAGGGCACCTTCTCACTAGCCAACAAACAGGCAAACAAGCCCTGTTAGATATACTATTAGCCACCTTACAACACAATAAAACTATGCTGGCTGTTTGTAAAAACATGAATATAGAGAAGACTGAAGTAATAATTTTAGCATGAGAAGGCATACCAGCATTAGCTTTAGTCTCCTCAATGTCAATAATGTTAGGTATAATGGAGTTGTAGCATAGGTCAACAATCTCAAGGCATGAAACACCTTTTTTTTTTCCTTAGTCCACTCTGCCAGAAATTTTCCTTATTTCTGGTAGCTACTCAAAGATAGCACAAACACCAGCTACCACAGCATGTCTACCACAGGCAATGACCTCTTCATTTTGCTGTGCAGACAGATCTTAAAGACATCTCATTTCTACTTCAGAGATCAGCTGGAACACAGCCAATGAGAAGAAAACCAGAACAATTTTTAAGTTAGTCACCCCAGCAGCAACTTGCAATCAGTCCACCTATACCAGGAAGTGTTTCTCCAGCTCCTAAGTAAGAAGAGTTACGCAACACAAAACCTTGAAACCGGACCCATTTGCAGCATGTGTGGTAGATGGAAGATGACAAAGGATCTGAAGGCTCTCAGAAAATAAAGGTCATATGTAGGAACAGTGGAAAAGTCTTCTCTGAAGTCTTGGGGGGGAGAGAATAGGGAGTACAACACAGGTGTGAAGCCCCAAAAGGAGTCAAAATGGAAGAACAGAAGCTACAATAGATAGGCCATTTTGGAAAACCCTATAATATGTACAGCAAAGTATAAATAACTTCTAATCTCTTCTGCATTGCATGAATTTCTAGAGCACTGCTGAGCAATTTTTTTTTTGGGGGGGGTAGGGTGTTGAAACCAGCACCTGGTGTATTTCCCGGTTTATGCACGGTAACAGAAGCCGCAGGACCACTTCAGTTCAGACAACTAAATTTAGGAAGTGAAACATCAAATCTGGTGCACCTTATAAGCAAAGTTTTGGCTGCAAATTATACATACGATTGAACAAAGTTACTCTTTTTACTTTGTCCTTGTTTAAGTCAAAACCAGGTCCTCATGAAGATGCCTATATGACTAAAATGATGTCTAATTATCTTTTCTCACAGGTACTGTGTTTGAAAACAGGGATAAAACCTCAAGTTAGCAGGTACTCTAACAAGAATTCAGCATGCAACTCACTTTATAAAGAGACTTATGGGGAAAGCAAGCCGCTCTTAAGACCTACCTTTTTGTACGGCCGGTTACTTAGGCGGAAGAATTCTGCCACAAGGAAGAATTCTTGGTGTTTGTCTCAATCTATGCTGATACCTGTTCCAGTAACCTACAGGAATTTAAACAACACAAATCTAAAAAGGTCCTGAGAATGTCCCACTTTTGGGAGTCTCATCTGGCCCGCTCACTTAATGCATACAATGCATACATACAAATGATTATATTCCAGCAGAATTAGGACCAGGTGTAGGTGGTTCTTGTTTTGGTTTGGTTTTTTTTGCTGTAAGCTTGATTATTATTTTTCTTTTAAAAGGAAGGACTTGTTCTCTATTCATTTTTTCCCACAAAGTGAAAACAAACATATTCAACATCTTAAAAAAAAAAAAGAAAGAAGAAAAGAATGTTTACTTCGGTTGTGCTAAGCAGCCAGGTGCTATAATACCACAAGTTTCATCTGTAGCCTGCAGTGCTGTAAGTTCCACCATGTTAACCATCACATCGGTCTTGTGGCCAGGAAGCTTGGGAAGCACAGCAAGTATCTTCTCTGCAAGGTTGTCACCATGGTGACCAACTGCTCCTGAAGGGGAAAAAAAAAAGACCCCCAAATTGTCACATAACCAGGAAAAACAAAACAAAGCAACAACACAAAACACACAAGGAATTAAGAGCAAAATAATAACTGCATGTTTTGGAGAGAAGGACACTACTAGTCATAACACTAAGACCACAGTTAACTTTTCAAAGATATTTTGCTACAAAAATAAAAATAATTTCTAGAATGAATGACATCAAAAGCATTGAAAAAATCTCAGAAAAAGTAATTTAAAAACCATAAATCAGACTTAGTTTTACAGCTTTTAGATATTCACTGATTTTGCACTTAAATAGGCAAAATATTTGTTTGAATATGAAAGTTGTTAAAGAAGATTTGCAGTGGTTATTAAATAAAGCAAACATAAATAAGGCAAACATTCATATATGCACACTATACTTTCCTGCTTATGCAGGACTGTGCTAAAAAAGGGCTGTATGCAAGTTTCATACCTATTATAGCTACCCAGATAGATTGGCATACTATTAAAATAAACAACTACCAACAACATACTACCATCAAAGTCAGTGCTCCCATACGAGCAGAGGGCAGCACACATGAAACCAACATGAAATGCCTAAACCAACCCTAAACCAAGCTACATAGTATAAAATGTCAGTCTGACCATGTTCCAAGAGAAACTCCAAATTCCATTTGGCACATTTTTCTTCAACTCCCCTGATTTCAAACACACGTGCACTTCTTTTCTTTTGCCAACTCAATACAGGAGCTAAAATCAACTTACAAAATATTAAGACTATGAGCTAAGCCAACGCGGAAAAACATGACAGACGGTACAGATGAAAAAGTTGGAGATGGGGACCATAAACACAAGGTTGTCTCCAGCAAATCTACAGTAGCCAGGTATCTATGCTATAAACCCACTTTGTGGTTTAAGAGCTATCCGGAATTGTAGAAAAAGTTGAAAAGAAAAGCAAGGATGAAAAGGTGGGGAGAAAAGTTAAGTCAAACTCTGTGCTGGCAGTGCCAGGAAGGCACATGTGTCCAGCACTGCAATGTAGACACCTGGCTGCTCAACTGGACTGAGATTAACAATTCGTTTCACCAGAGGCTGTAGTAGTGACAGAATGACAGCAACCTTCCTTTATATCATCCCAAGACAGATTTAGACCACTGAAGTACAGATCACAGAATCACAGAAGAGTTTGAGTTGGAGGGGCCATTAAAGATCATCCAGTCCAGCCCCCTTGCAAGAAACAGGAACATCTTCAACTCCATCAGAGACCTGTCCAACCTGACCTTGAACACTTCCAGGGTTACAGCTTCTACTACCTCTTTGGGAAACCTGTTCTAGTGTTACACCACCCACAGTGTAAAAAAATTCTTCCTTGCATCTAGTCTAAATCTCCCCTCCTTTCATTTAAACCATAACCCCTGACACTATTGCAACAGGTCTTGATAAAAAGTTTGTCCCCATCTTTTTTATATCCTGGTTTAAATATTGAAAGGCACAATAAGGTCTTCCTGTAGCCTTCTCCTCCAAGCTGAACAACCCCAAATCTCTTGGCCCTTCTTCACAGGAAAGGCGTTCCATCCCTGTCATCTCCTTTGTGGTCCTCCTCTGGAATCACTCCAACAGGTCCATGTCTTTTCTGTGCTGAGGGCTCCAGAGCTGGCTGCAGTACTCCAGGTGGGGTCTCACCAGAATGGAGCAGAGAGGCTCTCATCCTGCTGTCCATGTTCCTTTTGATACAGCCTGGGCTGCAAGTGCACTGTGTTAGCTCATGTCCACCCTTTCATCCACCAGCACCCCCTTTTAAGTCCTTCTTGGCAGGGCTGCTCTCAATCCCTTCATCTCCCTGTATTAACACTGTGCATTGCCCTGACACAGGTGCAGAACCTTGCACTTCGGGTTGTTGAACATGGGCCCAGTTCTCATGCTTGTCCAGGTCCCTCTGGATGTCATCCTGATCCTCAGAAATGTCAACCACACCACTCAATGTGCTGTTTTCTGAAAACTTGCTGAGGGTGCACTTGCTCCCACTATGTCACTGATGAAGATATTAAACAGTGTTGGCCCCAGTATGGACCCCTGAGGGACATTACTTGTCACTGATCTCCATTGGGACACTGAGCTGGTGACCACTACCCTCTGGATGTGACCATCCAATTGACTCTCCTCATCCACTGAACAGTCCACCAATCAAATCCATATGTCTCCAATTTAGAGAGAAAATTGTTGTGGGGGACCATGTCAAAGGCCTTACAGATGTCCAGACAGAAAACATCCATAGCTCTTTGTCCATTGACATAGTCACTCCTTCATAAAAGGTCACTAGGTTGGTCAGGCAGGACTAGCCCTTGATGAAACCATACTGGCTGTCTTGAATCACCTCCCTGCCCTCTGTGTGCTTTAGCACAGCTTCTAGGAGGATCTGTTCCGTGATCTTCTGAGGCACAGAGGGGAGGCTGACAGGTCTGCAGAACCCAAGGTCCTCCTTTCTGCCCTTTTTAAACATGGGTGTGATGTTTCTCTTTTTCCAGTCACCATGGACTTCTCCTGACTGCCACGACTTTTCAAGTATCGTGGACAGTGGCTTGTCAACTACATAAGCCAAATTCACTCAGGAGTCTGGGATGCATCTTGTCAGGTTCCGCAGACTTCTGCGTGTCTCCCTTACTCAGGTAGAATGAAATTAGCTGGTTTGTCTTTGCAACTCGCTAAGCCATCTGCTCTCCAAAATCCCTACATTCCTCTTACTAGGCCAGTCACTTGCAGCCACACAGCAGTTATCATCACTTGCAAAGCTGCAGACATGGAAAAGAGATAGTAATCTTCTGAACGTCCACCCTCAAGTACTGGAAGCAATGTCTATCTCTCCACACATGCTGCACATGAGCAACACTTAGCTAGACAAGACATTTAGCTAAACTGGAAACACTTTGAATGCAAATAAACCTACATTAATTATTAACATCCTTCCTTTCTCCTTGGCATAGGGGGAAACTCAGTGTACTTAAGTTGCTTCCACAATTAGCAAGTGACATCTCAGTTTGCTTCCCACAAGTACTACTCCTTAGAGGCTCCCACTAGTTCACAAGTGATTGTGGCTTTTGCTGTGCCTCATTGAATCAAACAGAACACACCTCCTGGAGCTTTTAAAATTCCCTATCACCCCTGACCAACTATGCAAACCACCCAAAGCTGGAAAGAATTAAAACTCATAAGACTATACAGGAAACCATGGCAACTTGCTTTTCAATCACACTGACTTCACAAGGGTGCAGGGGATTGGTTTCCATCCTCTTTCCTGATCACTGTTGAGGAGAATCAACAGGTCATTCAGTAGCTTCTCATGACTAATGATGTTCAAGGCAGCTGATAGCTTTAATGCTGCCAGCGTGCACAGAAATAGTTTGTTAAAGAGACGAGGACAAGTTTATCTGACCAATGCAAAATAGGAGTCTTCATGCCAGGCTAACATCCAGCCTTGAGGTTACAGGAAACCTTATGTATAATGCCATTCTAATTTTACTTTGTCTTCTCTTTAAGAGTTACAAACTGAAATACATGACATTTGTTACCTATTGTAGCTGGCACAACTGTCAAAACCAACAAAGCGATTCTTTAACAGCAGTTGTTCTGTCTCTTGCTCACTGTATTGCATTTCAAAATCACGTGCACATACCAGTAGGTGAGACATCACTATTCCCTGTGCTTGGAATGTGAAAGCATTCTCCTAATTCATGAATACATAACCATGTCTCTTATCTGCAGCCCATATGTTGAACAAGATTCAGGTATCAATAAGACACTTATAAATCGAACCCAGAGTCTTTCAATTTTAGAAAAGGGAGATATATTATAAAAAGTTGTTTGAAATCAGTTTCAAATGAGAAAGTCTCTCTCAAAGACTTCCAGCTGCACCTAGCTGTTATTTGGGGAAAAAAAACCCATTTATTATTACACTACTGACAGCGAATACATGTCAGAGTTTGGGAAAAAAAACCAAACAACCCAGTGGCCCAGTATCAGGCTGGAAGCTTGTAGATAGGAAGCTTTAGCTTCTACAAAGCGTAAAGCTGAAATTCAACAGGCTCATTGTCCAGAAGGGCAAGCAGTGGAGTCAGAGGTAGGGGGCGAGGAAACATACAAGAGTATACAAGAGAAAAGAAAAATAAGGTTTCAGGTGTAACTTAGTTCTGCTATTTCTCACTTCTTGACAACTGATTTCACAACTTAAATACTGCTTTTTGTGTACTTTTTACTGTGCAATTTCTAGCAAACAAATGAAACAAATCTCAATGTGTGGCACTAAATTCTGGTCCGCATAATGCTTTGCCTTCTTCCTTCCATTTGTGCTACGCTTAATGGCAACATTGTGATATGAAGTCCAAAGCATAGAAAGGCCCCAGTGAAACTGTCAATGAATTCTGGGGACATTTGTTGGTAACAAATGAATGGTTGCATTAATTTGAGTTACAGATACTGAAGAGAATATATTCCTAAAAAATGAATACTTCCATTTCTTATCCTTACTCCAAGAGCTTTGACATGTACCCTCCAAAGCTGGCCCACCACCAGCCCTGCTGCCTCTGTCCAAAAATCTTCTCCTGCTGAAGTCCAAGATCATAGAATCATAGAATAGTTTGGGTTGGAAAGGACCTTAAAGATCATCTAGTTCCAACCCACTTGCATGGAGAGGGATATCCCACTAGAACAGGTTACCCAAGGCCTCATCCAACCTGGCTTTGAACACCTCCAGGGATGATGAAGATCATCCCCTGATGAAGATCCCAGACTTCACTTCCCAGACTTAAGCTGGTACCAATTACCTCTCTTCATGCCTCCATAACAGTCTTCTTGTCAGGCAGCTCCCTGTCACCACAATTTCCAGTTCCTTTCCCCATTAAATCTTCCCACCACTTAAGTGCATGAATCCTTGCCCAGTTTCACTGGCTCCCACCCCAAGAGGGCACACCTTTCATAGTCTCATTTCAAGGCTCTTTATTCAAGTCCACTCTCCTGCAGCCTTCCAAGCAACCCTCCCAAACCACAGCACAGCACTAACAGCCCAGTGAATATTTAGCTGAGTATCTGGTTAGACAAACATAATGCTGAGAGTTATGTCTTTATAACAGGAAATACTTCACAGTAACCCACAGTGTTCAGTGTGAACCCTGCAGACCATTTCCTTCATACTTTCAGATGCTACACAGGCACAGCTAAGGTCTCTAGTATGCAGCAAAGCAGAGGTGTCAGAGACAACCCTCTGTGTTTCCAGCAGTCTCCTGTTCACTCCTGGTTTCCATGATCCCTTAAGAAGCATAGATGTGTGAGCAACCACTATTGCCATAGTGTTACCCATGCTCCCAGGCCGTGAGCACTCCTGCAACTATCTGACAACCTGCACATGTGGTGAATGAGGGCCTGCAGGGAAGGCAGGTAGGTTTCTTACCTGCGAGGTCCAGTGTCCTGTCCACGAAGACTACAGAGGCCTTGTTGCTGGCCATTCTCCTCCTGTTCCTGGCCGGGGTGTAGCTCGCCAGCTCAGTAGCAATGATCCTGCTGAGGGTCCCCACGGCGAAGCTCTCCTCCCGCAGGCCCAGGGCGGTGAAGAGCGCATCGAGGTCGCCCACCAGGGCCCGCACCACCTCCCGCAGCTCGGAGGGCAGAGCGCCCAGCCCGGCCTCCGCGGGGCCGGTCCCGCCGGAGCCGGGCAGAGGCGGGAGAAGGGCCTGCAGGGCGGGCAGCAGGCAGAGCTCGGCCGAAACGGGCGCCAAGAGCGGCGGTCCCCGTAGCACCACCTCGGCGCGCCCGCCCTCGCCCATCCACCGCCGCAGCGTCTCCTCCAGCTCGGCCTGCCCGCCGCCCTCCGCCTCTCCGCCGGTCACCAGCACGCAATGCCGCACGGCGCCCTGGCCCAGCACGGCGCGCACGGCGGCGGCGGCGCCGCCCCGCAGCGCCCCGCTCACCACGAAGACGGCGCGGGCCGCCC
>WAAB01019195.1:327344-511095 GCA_013389865.1 Piaya cayana
CGGCCGCCAGCAGCTCGCCCGCCCCGCCGCAGCTCCAGTGCAGCGCCTCGGCGGCCGCCGAGTCCAGGAAGACGACGGCGCGGAGCGCCCTGGCGAGCACGGGCTCCCAGGCCTGGCGGCAGACGCGCCGCAGCTCCGGCTCCAGCCCCGCCATGGCAGCGGCGGCGCTGACAGCCACAACACGCCGCACGTGCCCCGCCGGCGCCGAGCGATGACGTAGCGGGCGAGGGTTGGCTGGCCGGGGGAGGGGGGCGGGGCCAGGCGGCCGTCGCGGAACAGCCTGGGTGCGCCTCTGGGACAGCGCGGGGCCGGGGTGGTTCTTTCGGCCGGTAGCGCACCGTTCTGGTAAACGCTACGAGGTTTCCTCCCCTACAGCCCGGAGCCCTGGCCGCTGACGGGAGGGACGTCAGCACCACAGCTGGGGTTTGTCTGAGGTTTTCCTGAAAAGGCTGGGAGCTTCTTAGAGCTTGCACCTGCTAAGTGTTACAGCCATTCAGTGACGCTGTTTATATCGCTGCATCTTTGCTGCTGAGCTGCATGTTTGACTATAAGCAGAGAACTTTAAGTTACAATACTAGAAAGGTGAAACCTCCATCACTGTTTCCTGTTCTTTGGTTCTGGATTTCTCGTGTTGGTGTTAACAACCCTGTGGCTGATGAGGTAGCAACAAGAAATATTCTGTTAATAAGTGCAACTTTTATTATATATGGTTGGAGACATATAACAAATTAATTCCATTTCTCTTTTGAAAAGCTCTTCATCTCAAAAATTGGCTTCAAAGCTAACCAGAGAAAAATGCTATAATATACATGTACAGTTTCCTCTCCAGAGGATGGCTGGGTCACTTGCAAATCTGTGCTCTATACAGTATTTCACTTGTGCAGAACATGGGGGAGTTTTTCTGACATAATGGGATTATTAGCAATAACAAAAAGATAAACTAATTAATGAATTAGTTCATCCACTATGTTAACTGGTCATCTTAGGTCACCTACTAGTTTCAGAACAGTGAGAAACACAAATTGTGTGGAATCACCAGATTTCCACTAATTAAATCCTCTCTTTCCAGTCTGCTCCATGCACACTCCTACCCTGATAGATTCTTCCTTCTTCTAATCCTTAGACTTACATCTTTGTGCTGTTCCATCCCCAATTTTAACCTTACAGCATGCAACTTTATTATGCTAGAAAAAAGTTAACAGCCTTCTCAACTATTTTGATTGAAAAAATGAATGCCAAGAAAGGATTTGAGATGGTTAATCACTGGGCCCCTGGGCTTATACAGGAGTAGAATTATCCTCTATTCAGACTGAATTACTTTGGAGATTGTGTATCTCTGAGTTTTTGCTTCATGTTTGAGTGCCATGGTCAAAAAGCAGGTGCTTTCTAAAGAAAACAACTCTTTGATTACCATTTTTAAAAGATTGTGGGTTTTGCTTTATTTCAGACATACTGTCAAAACAGCAGGTGCTTTCTAAAGAAAACCAATAGCTTTTTTTTACTTTATAAATACTGTATAGACTGCAACTACTTCTGCACGTGCCAATGCTAAAAAAATCCCTATTATTAGCCAGAAGACAAAATCAGGTTAATAAGTTTAAAGCACAGTGGTTATGTTACAAACCAAAATTATCTAATTAGGTTTGAAAGCTTATTTTATCCCATGTGCAAATTTAGAACTACTTTGTAACAAAAAACCACTGTATTAAAGGGTTTGCATAAGCTTTATATCTTCTTGTGTGTTTCTGGAGTGTAACCTGTGAGTTAAGATATTTATACAGCTCATGAAGATGTTTTCTGTCCTCACCCTTTCGGCTACTCTGGGCCTTGGGAGAGAAGTCTTTTTTTCAGGCTTCAACTCCTGCTCTCCCCCTGCACAGCAGGAAGCAGAAACTGCGAGGTCCCTTCCAGAGGCTGGGATGGGTGGGAGTTTTTACCTTTGAGCGCAGAAATTAAAATGTCACTTAGGCCATCATTTTGTCCTCAGAAGCAAAGCAGGCAACAGGTTCAGAGCACCCTCTCTGCCAAACCAGACCCAGAGGCGGACAAAGATCTTCCTGGGAGCAGTGGATGGCTGGCAGCTATTTTCAGGACTTAGCCTTCTTGTTCCAGCTCCCAATGTTCAAGCTGCTGAAGATGTTCAAGAGGGATTTTTATGTGACCATCAGGCTCAACGGGATGTCTACAGTAAGGTTTCTATGAGGAAAACTGCTCTGAGGATCTGCATTGATGTATTTTAAGAGATCGTATATTCTACACCTACTTCTGGTTTCTCTTCATGGTGTTTTCCGCAAAAGTATTTTCTTTCTTCCTTGTGTCTGCAAGCAAAGGAAACTATTATTAATAGAGTTCAATTGCATCTTTAAAGTAGGCCAGAAGTGTGTTAGATGGCCAAGCAAACATAGTAGGAATGAAGAAAGATACTGATGCCCAGTAAAAAGTATCATACAAATTTGCTTTATGAGAACCAAGTCTCTAGGAATGTTTTAGGTGACAAACACTTCTGTTGACTCCACTACTATATTTTATGATGAAAACCTACCCAATTATACCAGATAATTCATGATCTTTAAATGACATCTGTACATTTAATTTCAGGGGTGAAAAAATGCCTTTTGAGAAGGTAGTTTGTTCATGTGAACTCCAGTCATGCCATATACAAAGTTTCTAAAATAAAGTTCTCTGCAGGCAATTCAAAGAATTTCATCCAGAGTTGTGATACAATACAACTAAGCCAAGGATGCTACCTTAAACAAGTTATTTTGCTCTCCAGAAAATGCCTATTCAATTATGTTCCACTTTTAGGATTTTTCTTCATAATACCCAGGCTAGCTGAGCTTCTCTGGACCTGAATACCTGCCAAATTTGATTCTACAGCACAGGTTGGCAACTCTCTATATCTCTGATCTAATAGTGTAGTTAGTCACTGCATCTTGCAGTTTCTAGCCTTTTCACTGAACAGAAAAAGTCCATTACAGTTGATACTGGCTTGGAGTAAGGAAACTTTAAGAATCAAAAAACAGTCAAAAAAGTCTGATTTTTCACACACTGTCTGGCTGTGAAAAAGGGATCCTTTTTCTCGTTTTCATCAATATCCTAAGATTCTGAAGACTCCCTTTGTACACACAGCTGATCACAACTTGTTTTGACAGGTGTCAGATGTTAAATTTTCTAAGGAATTCCGCAGTTGTTGATGAAGCATTCCCAGACATGAAGGGAGAAAAATCACCAGTAAAAAATATCTTGCTTTTAAAATAGATCAATTTATTAATGTAATACACAGTTGCACTCTGGAATCGCAGCACGTTATCCACGTTACAACTCTTAGTGGCGCTAAAAATAAAACAAGGCAACTCGCGGAGGGGAAAAAAAAGCTATACAGAGTTATTAAGCCTAAAATATTACCTCCAGATGGGAGAGTCCCTGAGCCGAGAACCAGGACGGCGCTAGCGCGTGTTTCCCCTGTGGTTGCGCTCCCCTCGGCCGCCGCCGCCACCAGCAGCAGCGACACCCCGGGCTGAGAGCGCGTTCGGCCAACCGGAGACGGGGACGGTGTCCTAGAGGGGGATCGCCAGAGGAGCGCGGCTTGCCGAGCGCGGCGGAGGCGGGGGAGGAAGGGGCGGCTCAAGCCCAGGTGAGTCGCGGCGCCCTGCCCGTTGCCCCGCGGGCCTTCACGCGCCACCCCCACCAACTCCCGTCGCGCCCGGTGCCCAGGGCGCCGCGGGGCCGGGCCGGGCCGCTTCCTGTACGAGTCACTCCCTCGGCGGGGGGAGGGCAGCGCGCGGGCGGCGGCTGCTCCGCGCGCGGGGCCCTTGGGCCGCTCCCGGACACCCGCGCCCCCACCCCGACACACACCCGCGCGCACGAGGAAGCGCGCGCGGCGGAGCGGAGAGTCCCGAGGCCTCGGCGCCCCGCGGGAGGGCCGCCATGTCTACCGGCGAGGTGGAGCGGCTGTCGGCAGACGTCGGCGGGGCCGCGGCGGACGAGGAGGAGGACGAGGAGTGGCTCTACGGCGGTACGGACCTTCCCCGACCCCTCGCCCCGGCCGGAGGTGGGGTGTGCAGGCCGCGCTCCGCCGGGCCGGGCCAGGCCACGCTGCCTGGCGGCGGCCGTTTAAAAGCTTCTGCCCCCTCGAACCGCCACCCCCGCGGCCACCGAGTCCCCTCCCTTCCGCCGGCCCGGGCCCGTGCGCGGCCCCGTTTCCCCCTGGGGCCCTGAGCCCCGGCCGGGCCGCGGGAGGCCCGCATGGCGCTGCTGTCCCACGCCGGGCCTCTCCCCGCAGCTCTCATCTTTTAGGCGTAAACTTTCTTTACAACTTCAGGGACTTTCTTTACGTTCAAACCGTAGCGAACCAGTAAACTAAACCCTGCGGTCGACCTGTCAGCGTGTAGCACCGCGAGGGGGCGGGGGGCTTCTCGCTTGATATCAAGTTTGTAGTATTGTGAAAGCGTCTCAAGGGTCACCGGATAGGAAAGTGAAGAGCTGCCTGTTAACCTGTATGGCAAGATGTCTGTCACAGTTGGTATTCAGGGCATTTTGTTCTTAACTACTGTGTTTCTTTTCACTTATGGTAGATGAAAATGAAACAGAGAGACCGGAGGAAGAAAAAACTAGGTGAGTATCTTGACAGCTGGAACTCCTGTAGTGTGGATGCACAAAAATTGAATTCATTACATTTTTCTTAACCAGCTGCTCTCATAGTGCCTGAACACACTCCCCTTGCCCTGAAAATCCCCTTAAGATTGTACTTTTGGCCTACTAGAATGACTTTGCTTTTTTTGTGAGGTGGCTTCAGCTGTGAAACTAGGACACTCTAGTATGAATATTTTTTTTTAAGTTTTATCTGTGTGGACAGCATTAGGCCTTCACAAAATCCCAACGGGTCTTTTTATTTTGTTTAATTGCTGTGCTTAGCAGTCTTAGTAATGGATCAGGCCTTCATTTGTTCTAGATAGCTTAGAAATTAAAAGATAGACTGTGTCTCAAAGATTTTTCCTCTTTTGGACTTGAAAAGAGGAAGACAAGGAAACAGATTACCAACTAGTTTGGTGTGCAGGTCCCGTAATACAACTGCTTAGGGTTTGGGGGTTGTTCTTTTTTATTAATTAGAGAGTATTTGAAAAAAAAAGTTTAAAAAAAGCCTTTGAAATATTTGGAAGAATCTGCTTGAATTATAAGGAACCACATGAGTGGAAGCAGAGAAATACTTTTCTGAAAATCTAGCTGTGTTTAAAATGGAGCTTGGTAGCATGAACTGACTGGAAAGGGGAATCTGTCTCAGACTGTATGAAAATATCTTAAATACTGGTGCTGTTGATTGTCAAGATAAATTAAACAAATAGAAGGAAAGGCAATGCTAGAAAACATTTATTATTTTCTGTAAGTGCTTCCAATCAACAGAGATTTTTTTTTCAGTAAGAATTGTCATACAGTTGGTGGATTTATGGTGTGTAACCTTGCTCAACTTCTTTTTTTTGAACTGATGTCAACTTTTGGTGGGTACAGTGTGATACTGCAGTTATGTCCTCCACCACTTGACTACATAGGTAACATTTTGAGGTAGCTACTAGTTGCGTTGATTTGTTTCTGTTTAGTTACTGTAGTATAAGAGAGTTGTTTTGTGTCACTTTTTGCGTGTCACTAAACAGTTTCCTATACCTCTGTTGCATTTGTCTTGAATCATATCTTTTTCAGGACAAAGAATTCTAACTTTTTTATGTGGAAGCTATTCCAAATCAATTGGTATCTTGTGTTCAGTTACCCTTTCTTGACCTGGCACTTTTTGACAGTGTTATTAGTGTTTGGGAGAATTATTTGCAGGACAACCAAAATGACCTTTAGAAACACTGGTGTTTTACTCCAGTATCTGGTTAGTAGTGTCTAGCTTGGTGTTTGGCTGCCTTTAGTACATGGTTATGGACTAAAAAACATAATAAATGGTAGCCCATGCATCTTATGAGTTGTTGTGTTTGGAACTCTGAAAGCATGGTGACAGTTTACCTCTTCCAAGTATAGGTCTCTGGTGTCTCAGTTCTGGCTTTCTCCATACATAATAATCTTGAGTTTTTGTTCTGGTTCTGTAGCAAGTCTGCTTTTGCTGGGTTCCAAAGTGAAATGGTCAGTCTTGAATTCTGGAGCCATCTCTGGGCTGTGTTGGGTTTTAGTGCAACACTCCTCAGTGGGTATTTTGCCAACAGAAGAAGGGATCAAAATAATTTTAGTCAATAAAAATTGGTGGTTGCTCACTCCATTTCAGGAATATCTTTTAAGTGAAATAATATTTTTTCTAAATGGCTCCCTACTTTCTTTGCCACTCCTGGTGCAACATCCTAGTAGTTAATGGTACTGTGGAAGTTACAATATTGCTCTGCAAGAAACAATGGTAGATATGAGCTCGGTGAGAGCATTGAATCCATTTGCGTAGATTCAATAGTGCTTATCACTTTTGATGGCCCAGTTTCAAAATGTTTACAGTTCTAACATATAATTGAATTGATTACTGAATCGTAACTATTCCATGAGGTGGAAGAAAATTTTGCAATGTAGATATGGGAATTTTGATGCAGTGCAACATTACCTATGGGTATTTAAATGTTTTTTCCATTATGTCTTTGCAAAGTGTCAGTCTGCAGGAGAAAAAGAAAAGCTGCCATTCTCCCTTCAGATATTATGAAATATTTCACTTTTGAAATCACAGAGGACCCAGATATAGTGCTTTGTGACTTGCAAGTATTCTGCAATCGTGCTGTTAGTATGATTTGTGATTGCTAAATACTGTCCTGCTAATATAAACTTACATTCTTCTAGAATTTTTTAATAAATTAAATTTTTAAAAATTAAGGTAGAATATGTAGCAAAGCTTTTTTTTTTTTGTTATTAGCCAATATGTGTGAAAGAATATGTGCATGAATACCTAGTTTCATCTTTTCCTATTTGTTTTTGTTTAAGTGTTCCACCCCCACCTGGAAATGAAGAGGAGGCTGCAGAAAATGGCGTTGTGAAAACGGTGGTTTTAAATGTGTTTTTGCAATACTGCTTTAATGTGTTGTGATTTATGGGGTACTTGTAATTTGGCTAGGTGTTACAGTTAAATGAATTAATTGCATGACTTTTTTTTTTCCTGAGAGATGTTTGAAGCTATGGGTGGAAACTGTAGAAATTGCTAAATTAGGAAATTTGATTTCCAGCTGCAGTCCACTTCTTAAATCGAACTTACAGAAAATAAATGAATAGTACTTCCATTTTTTTGAAGGGATGTTTTGTTTGATACATTTGTAATGGCTCTCTGCTGTCTGGGGTGCATGCTGTGTGGGAGAGTGGTGGACTTGTACTTTTCAGCAGTGGGCTGTTGAAAAATTGTTTTCTGTCTCCAGCTGTCTTTTACAGGGTATCTATACCAATCTAGACCTCCCTCCCCCTTTATTAGAGTCTTAACTGTTATGTAAATTATATTCATGTTGTATAGCAAGGATGAACTGCACTCCAACATCTTATCATCTATGCAGTGGCTTATTTTTTGTCTAATTTATGTACCAGGCAAGTTAATAGGTGATATATTGGATAATGGCTAGTAAATCAGCTGCACTTGAATAAATGCAGGCTACCTGGGCAGAGTCAACTTGTCTTTGGTATGTTTGGCCTCTTACTGAAGGATTCAACAAATATGTGGATAAGAGTGATCTGTTTCACTTGGTTTCCGCAAAGTTTTTGAAGGATTTTGAGAAAACTAAGCAGCTGTAGGATGAGTCCCACATGGATAATTGATATGTAAAATATAAAAAAACCAGAGAGTAGAAGTAAAGGTTCAGTTTTCACAGTCACCTCCAGTGGGGATTCTCTGTTGGAATGTTGTGCGTGACCTATGCTGTTTACTCTGTTTATGCACTACTTGGAAAAGGAGTATGTTGTGGGATCACAAGTTTTATGATGTTACAGAGTTACTCAGGATAGTAAAAGCAAGTAATGTCTGGGAAGAACTGACTGGTTAGTAAATGGTTATTGAACTTCTGTATAGAAAAAGAAGTCATGTTCATGGGAGGAGAAACAGGTTTACAAAGAAAATTATGGTCTCTGAGCTGATCATTACCACTTAGGAAGGCTGTACTAAGATGTGTAGAAAGACCCATGAGAATTACAGTTAAGTGCTTGTTTGGAGTCTAAAAAGCAGTTAAACCTTGGGATGTAGCAGAAAATGAACAGAAAACAAAATGGAAGATATCCTTTTACCATAATTCTTGGTTCATTTGCATGCTGAATTCTATGTGCTGTTCTGTTCCCCTCATGCCATAAAGGTTTTAGTTCAACTGAAAAAAGCTGAGAAGAGCAGCAAAGGTAATTGAGGTAGCTTTCATACAAGGAATGGCTGAGTAGGCTATGACTTAACCTGGAAGACAGGCAAATGTAGGATGTGATGGAGACTCAAAAAATCACATGTGGAGACTAAATAAGGATTGACTTCTAGCAATTCCAACCATATGAGACTGTTAAATGAAAGTTGTAGGAGCCAGGATGAAAATAAATAAAAAGTTGGATCTTCATGCAGTAGACACTGCTATGGAACTCCTTGCCAAAGAGGGAGTTGCGGCCAGGAGCTTATATAAGTCCAGAGGAAGTCTGGGCAAGCACTTGAATGAAAGATCCATTGGGGGTTGCTAAACAGACAAACCATAGCTGGCTTAGGAAATGAATGCCCTCAGCTGATAGTAGTTAGCAGCTGAAGGAGTGTTAGGGAGGAGCATAATATGTATGTGCCCTGGTTTTGTCTGCCCTGTGGTCTCTGGGAAGGGAAAACCAAAATAAAACCCCAGACAAACACGAAACGCTGGACTAGATGAACTCAGTATTGACTGGCATGACTTCTGTTTACCAGCAAGCTTGAATGCTGTCGGGCACAACAGCATGGAGTGTACTTCTCTATCTGTCTTTTCACCCTGTTCACGGAAAGATCTCAAGTATTTTTTATAGTTTCCTGATGCTTAGAACTGAACAGATTTCTCTAAAGGGCAGTGTTCATCTACTACTGGAAAAATGTTTGAGTTGCACTCTAGGTATGTAATTGAGAATGGCAAGAAGCTAGTCTTGCATACCTTAAAGTTGTTTCTTGAGTGACAGAGTAGAACTGGTGTGTATGAGCTAGGTAGAGGAAAGAATATTATATTAGTGAAAAACATTTTATACTTAGTTAGGAAGTATTTCAGAAGCAGAGACTTAGTATTAAAGACACTTCCTATTTTGATCCAGATGTTTAAGATCCTTGTAGCATTTCAGCAGATGAGCCTCCTAAATTTACTGTTAATGCTAGTCAGTTCTGAAGTCTAGGAAAATGAAAATTTTCTTCTTTCAAAGATTTCTAGAATGGATAGTTTTGTCTGGATTATTAATTCACTGTAAAGGTAGATGACTTCTTTTTGTCTAAGCAATGACTTTTTCTTTTGTAGAAGGTGGCAGAGGCCGAGGATGACAGTGATAGTGATAGTGATGATGATGAAGATGATGTTCAAGTTACCATAGGGGATATTAAAACAGGAGCTTCACAGTATGGGTAAGTTATTTGCAAACAGTAACTGAGGGTAGCTTCAGGATTAAACTTAATTATTCCTTCAGAGTCTTTAATACTTGTCAAATTGTATGCATAGTTGGTCTTGATTTAGGTTCTTTCCAGCTCTTTAACAACATTTGTAATGAGACAATGGCTTGAAAACAAATGTGAAAGGCAATTGATGACATTTATTAAAGAAGTTCTGTTGTATGAGTTAAATTTTCGGTTTGGAGTTTAAAAATGAATTACATTAAGTTTATATAGTTACTGTTTTATGGAATGGCTATATTACATAGCATTTTTATGATTTTTTATTGTGAGGGTAACATTTTGTTGCAAATGGTAGAGGGGTAAGCACAGAGAACATTACAAATATTTGTCCTTGTTCATGTTGTTAGTAGATATAGTTCTAATTAGACCCCTATAGTTTCAATTCCTATCAGCGTTCTCAAATAAAAATTTAATGTACTTCTGGATGGAGCTACTGGTCTCTGGAGATAATTTCTCAAGATCATGGTTTAGACGTTTTTACCATTCAAGAAATTTGTTGCTGCTATTACTTCCCCATATCCCTTCTTCTCTTGATAAAGGGCTTGTCTTTCACTAAACAATATTGAAGAGTTAGTTTTTCTTTACGTAGAAGTTTTCAGAGGGAAGTGATTTGCTTGTTTGTCTTGGCAATCCTGGTTTTATGCTTATTAAAACCGGAGTTACTAGGACATCATTTCTTAATAGAATTATGACAGGTCTGCAGGTAGGTATGACTCATGTATTATTATGTCCTTAACTTCACAGTGCAGGTGATTTATTCACTTCTGAAACATAGTAGTTTAAAACTTTCAGTATTTCATATCCTAAACTAACCGTGCAAATAAGTGGAATTAAAAAAATAGCAATTCTTTCAGTTCTTTATCTGTTTGCTTTCAATATGGTTGTGGTAATGTCAGTAACCTCAAATTTTGTGAAACTAAAGCAAAACTATGTTCATATTCTCAGTGGCTTTGCTGGTGCTCTTTCAATGAATACAGAAAATAATGAGCAGGTGGTCCTAAATCTAATTAGGATTAAATCATTTTTCATATACTAGTCAAATAGTGTTTTAGGAAAGCATAAGATTTGTTCTACAAAGTCACGTGCAAATACAGTGTGGCAGATCAGAAGAATAAATGTTTTGTGTCAATTTTGTACTGTTGTAGCACTTGAATGAAATTAAAACTACATGGAAGTGGTACTGTGAACTATACACTGTCTTCTAATTGTGTGCTAATCTTATTATGTTTATGGGTTGATACCACTTGTGAGGACAAGTTACCTCACATGCTAGAGGTAGTGAAAGCTAGCTCTTAATGTTCCAGATGAGCAAAACTGTAATTCCTGAGGTAGTTAGATCAGTTCAATACCCAGATTTCTGAGTGTATTTTTATGAAGAAAGCTCTCAAGTGTTTTAGGAAGTGAAACAGTACATACTTTTCTGTTGGTCATAAGGATCAGTGATGGCTAGAAGTACATTGAAGCAGGCAGCCTTTCAGTCACTTAAGAGAGAAGGTGGTGTTTTCCACTTCTCTGCAAGTTAAATGGAATAATTATGAAACAAGAAAAGGATCTGTCTAAGCCCTTTCTTTGTTTTTTTAAATTTTGTTTTTACTCTAATCCCCAAAGTCTCATCTGTATCCCTAAATGAACTGCGTTTTTCCTTTCTCTCTTCTGGTTCTGTCCATTCGTGTTTCTATCAAGGTCTTTGTCCTTGCAACTCAGGAAGAGTGACTGGGACTTGCTTCACAACTGTTAATTAGTTGGAGAACTTGCTACTGAGCATAGAAAGGTACACTCTCTTCCTCCTAGGCTGATCTCTTTTACTTTTACAGTGTTACCAACTTGGAAAGCTAGAGATTCAGGACAGTGACTGAGCCTTGGTCCAGTTTGTTTCTGGATCTAGCTAACTCTTGTTTTGTGTTTTCTTCTGTTTTAGTTTTCTTTATCTAATACAATTTTGTTGATTTCTTTAAGCTATGGAGCAGCACCTGTGAATCTCAACATTAAGACAGGAGGACGAGCTTATGCATCTTCTGGTAAGAAAAGTTGCACCGTAATATTAGTAAAAATGCAAAAAAAGAGTTTGGTTGTTTTGGATGAAGGAAAGAATTTTCACTTCCCCAAAACCTCTTGATAAATTTAAATCTGGCATTTTATTTCTATTTGTAGTATTTTCCAACTGTTAAAACTCTTTTGGTAGTGACAAAGGCTGTAACTTTCTAACTTTTCTTCACAGGTACAAAAGTTAAAGGGGTGGATCTAGAGGCACCAGGGAGTGTTAATGGTGTGCCACTTCTGGAAGTAGATTTAGATTCTTTTGAAGATAAACCTTGGAGAAAGCCAGGTAATGCTCTAGTTTACATTAATTGATATGTAGGTATTTAGTAGGTTCTTTTAATAATAATTCTTGCTTACTGCATGTGTATGCTATCTACCCTATAGCTCTATGATACTGTATGATGTAACTTTGAAAGTTACATGCTGCCTTTGTGCTATGCCTGTGATGTTTCTTAGTATGCATCCTGCACATATGTCAGTAAAAAAAACTATAGGACATGCCATTTATTTTTTATTTAGTATACATTCATATCCTGAACTTCCCTTGGAAATCTATATTTCTTTGGAGGTTACTGCCATTGGTCTGTGCCGTAGTGCAGAAGATAAAGCAGAATGAAAAATAGTTCTAGCAGGTTTGAGCATGAAGAATGGTGAAATATAGCTGCTTGTGCTTCTTTGTGTTCACACATAGCCATCCATAAGCTTTGAAGAAGCTGGTACCACATGGGCTTTCTATAAGTCTCCTGTGTGTATTGTCTGGTTGGCTCAAGTGATTTGGCCAGACTTGTCTAACACTGGCCTGGACAAGCACACCCTCTGCCAGGTTAAAAGATAGCCAGGCCCTAAGAGTGGTGGTAAATGGAATTAAATCCAGCTGGAGGCCGGTTACAAGTGGTGTTACTCAGAGCTTGGTACTGAGTCCAGTCCTGTTCAATGTCTTTATTAATGACCTGGATGAGGGGATCAAGTGAATGACACTATACAGGGAGAAAGTGTTGATCTGTTGCAGGTAGGGAGGCTCTCCAGAGGGATCTGAACAGGTTGGATTGATGGGCTGAGGCCAGTAGGATGAGGTTTTACAAGGCCAAATGCAGAGTCCTGCACTTGGGACACAAAAGCCTGTGCAGTGCTACAGGCTTGGCAAAGAACTTGGCTTGAAAGCTGCCTAGCAGCGAAGGACCTGGGGGTGCTAGTTGACAGCTGACTGACTGTGAGTCAGCAGTGTGCCCAGGTGGCTGAGAAGGCTGACAGCATCTTGGGTTGTATCAGAAACAATGTGACCAGCAGGACCAGGGAAGTGATTCGCTGGTGAGACTACACCTTGAATACTGCATTCAGTTTTGGGCCTCTCACTACAAGAAAGACATTAGGGTCCTGGAGTGTGTCCAGAGAAGAGCAATAAAACTCGTGCAGGGGCTGGAGAACAAGTCTTACGAGGAGTGGCTGAGGGAACTGGGGTTGTTTAGCCTGGAGAAGAGGTGGCTGAGGGGAGACCTTTTTGCTGTCTACAGCTACCTAAAGGGAGGTTGTAGAGAAGTGGATGTTGGTCTCTTCTCCTAAGCAATAGGTGATAAGACAAAGGGAATGGCGTCAGGCTGCATCAGAGGAAGTTTAGATTGGACATGAGGAAAAATTTCTTCACAGGAAGGGTTATCAAGCTCTAGAATAGTCTGTGCAGGGCAGTGGGTGTATCACCATCCCTGGAGGTGTTTAAAAGGCAGATAGATGAGATGCTTAGGGCCATGATTTAATAGCAGACAGATCTAAAGTGTCTTTTCCAATCTAATGATTCTACGATTCTATACCAGCGTTAGAATTACATAATCATAGAATGGTTAGGATTGGAAGGGACCTCAAAGATCGTCTAGTTCCAACCCCCCTGCCATGAGCAGGGACATTCCCACTAGATCAGGTTAGCTGGGTTTTCTTAGTAGCAGTGCATCTTGCTGCTGTGTATAGTTTTTTTCTAGGGTTTATATGTTTCTTTGCCTGTGCAAGTAATGTCTACAAAATGGAAAAAGACACCTTTGATAATATACTGATGTTTGAATTGTTTGCTATTTGAAATATATTCTGTGAATTTGAGTTATCGGTGATCTGTTGATACCAACAATGTGGATGCCAGCAAATAAACTCCAAAGAGAGTCTTAGAGAGTCTTAGAAAGGAAGCATCCTTTATTAGGCCTGTGCAACATGAGGAGTGAACTCCATCAATCATGCGGAACAAGACAAAAGATGGTTACAGAATATTTATGTGCATGTGTATACATTTTCCAAGAAATCTTATGCATATTCTGTTACTTTCTGAAGTCTAATTTTAATGTTACTGTGAACTTTGCAACAGTCAAACCCTTGCTGCTTTGGAGATGGCTCCAGCTTTTTGTCTGGCCTTGTGTTTGAGATAGGGAAACACTGCAAACAGAGGTGATTACAGAAGAGGAGACATCTGTTCTGCATGTATGATACTTCACACAAGATGTTATCATCTCCTAAGCATGAACAGTGTCTGGGAAAAACACTGCTTGAAAGAAAACATGCTATCAGAGGGACATTCTGTCTAACTTTCAAAAAATACAGTTACTTAAATGAAACTTAACTCTAATTTAGCTTAAATGAGAAACATTTCACTTTTTCTAATAGTAACTACCTCTTGTATCACTGTCTCTTACAATAAAAATACTTCATGGTGTTAAATTAAACTTTGCGTTGAAATAAAATGGAGTCAAATAGAGAACAAGCAAAATGGAGTTGTTCTTCACTGAACATGCAGCAAACATAGGTCTTAATTTTATCCCATTTTAAAGATAAAGGGATTATAATATCCTGTGATGTTCTCTGAAGTATCTGCTCTTGATCCCTGAGACAGGGTGTTAGACAACATACTCCTCCGGACTAAATGTTGTTGTTCTTCTAGTCTTAGCCATGAATACTGTGTTTACTGACATAAGAATATAAGACTGTACTGTACATTTCTGTAGTATGTTTTTAGATCAGTACCTAGTATGTTTTGATGTTATGAACAGAGGTGTATATATGTTTGCTGAAGAAAAGATGAACTTTGTAATATCCTAAAATCCTATGCTTTTCTGTTTAAAGGGGCCGATCTTTCTGATTATTTCAACTATGGGTTCAATGAAGATACCTGGAAAGCTTACTGTGAAAAACAAAAGAGAATACGAATGGGTCTTGAAATTTTACCAGTTACCTCAACCACAAATAAAATTATGGTAATTAGTACAACTTTTGTGGTGTTCTATATGCTTTTTTTTCCTGTAAAGGTGCTTGTTATATGTCATAAGTTTGTTCTGCCCAGTTCAGTGTGTGTGTGTGTGTGTGTATGTTAGAGTTTACACCTGAGTTCACACCCCAAGCTTAGAGCATTCCTGTGTTGCTTCACTGGCAGTTTGTGTGGATAGTGTGATAGACTAGCTACAACTAGTTCACATCTTTACCATAATTCAGATTGTGGCCCATCACTTAAGAGTTGCATAGTATCTTAATGGGCAATGTGTTATTTAACTTAGGCTGAAGACAATGCTATGGAAGTAAGACCAAGTGCAGAGATTCTCGATGGCAGATACCATCTTTTTAAGGTGAATTTTAGTAAACATTTGTTGGTTGCACTCATTTTTGTTGAATATTTCTTCCCATGCCACCGCAGACTGACAGAAGAACAACTGAGATGGACATAGCCATTGTCTCAAAGTCTCATCTTACATCAGTGACTTTCTGCGTATGTTACAAAATACCAGTTCAAAAGTGTTGTTTGTTCATCACACTTGTGAGCTAGTGGCTTGATGAACTAACATATTTCCCAGTGAAACTAATTTTTCTTTATGTGATAGTTTATTTTTAGTTGTAGTGCATTTGTTTGTGCAAGTGAAAGAATTTCTGCAGATTTACTGGAGAAACTTTTGTAGATTATGGCATGTTTATTTTTTCAGTGACCTTGTAGCTCTTTTGCAACACTTATCCTTGGCAACTCTGAGATGTGAAAATCAATCATCCATATTTTTCTGTTGTCCTTTTGGAATTGGATGGCAATAAATCAAGCTATATATAATATTATTCTGCTTGGAAATGCTGGTTTTCAGAAAGCAGAAAAATCTATATGACAGGATTTATCTTAAGGATTGAACATTTTTGCCACTTCTTGTTTTCATATTTACTCTTTAGGGGTAGGACTAGATGACCTTTAAGGGGCCCTTCCATTCCAAACTGTTTTATGATTCTATGGTTACTCTCATTTGATACTGAAACCAAAATTAAAACACAAAAGTAGTTTTGTTTATTTTCAATATGCAGTTGTTTTGGGGCTTTTTTGTTTTGAACTGTCATTAAAGTATCCTGGAACTGTTTATTGCTTTCTTTTGTATGCTCCTGTAACAGAAGTGTCAACTGCAGACAGGTATTTTTGGTTCCCCTCAGATGTTACTTGAATGTGTTGAGTCACTTTGACTTTATGTTAGCATGAACAGATCAGAAGCTCTCCAGGGCTTTTTATCTTCCTCATTTGTCATTATAATAGTGTTATGCAATGATTATGGGGGTCAGTGGGGGTTATGATCTTCCATTGTAGCTAATGACTACAGTCAAACTACTCTGACCTGTTACCTGGAAGGAAGAAAGCTAAATATTCCAAAATAAAGCTTCCCTTGTTTCTCAATATTGACTCACTGGGGGTCCAAAGACAGACAGTAAGGTACAGTACACTATAATTGCGTTTTAAGAGTCTGAAGTAAGGCAGAGTTTGTAATGTCCTTCACAAGAAGTGTACATAAAATTGTTACTTATTTTTGTTCATTTTTTTCCATTCTTCTGAAATGGTCTCATATAATTTACTTAGTATATTTAGATTAATCTTGCAACTGGCAAGACTCTATCTCCTACATTTTCCAATTACTCATCAGTTAATAGAAGTCTTACAGATTTTTTTCATATAAATACTTAAACCAAGCCACCTCTTTTTAGTATTTTTTTTCATATTTGTGGATACTAAAGTTTCATTCAATTTTTAAGGAATCTTAACTATTTACATGCATTTTTGTGGAATAGGGAAAGAGGCACATGTGTTTAGAAGTTGGATTCTACAAAAGCTTAGAAGTTCACTTGCCTACAGGAAGCTGTGAGATCAGAGCCTGTATGAAGTTATACTATGAGTGAACTAGCTGGATTCCCATACAGTAACTAGCATGTATTTCTACTTATGAAATTGTTAGTTAAATACTTATGAATTGTTAGTCAAAAATCCCTGTTATCCGAACATCCAAGTTAAATAAATGGAAAATGCTTTATGGTTTTAGGAATTTTTTTTTGTATTTTTAAAGATGGTTCGCTGTCAATTTTAATTTTGAGCTTTAAGCTTAATGGTTAATGCCTTTTTGGCTTATTACCTCTGTAGAATGATGTAGCTATGTGGCTGATAGAGCGAGAGTGTCTTTAAAAACTGAGTCAGTACGGGTTTGTCTTTAATGCGAACACATGCAAGTTTTTCTTTCATATATAATCTGCTGCATTGAAACAGTGCCTAAAGTACTTGCACAAAACATCTGGTGTAGCTTTAATAATGTCTCTGGAATTTTGCAGTACTTTAGAATGGAAGTATTTAATCTGAACTGAAGAAAAATCTGTTAAAGTTGGCATAAACCGAAGTATGAGGTGACTTCCTGATATGACTCAAATTAAGTAGTTAGTAGATCTCACCATCAGTACGGTAGATGGAGAGCAGACTGTTTCTTGTGTCATGGTTTGTTATTGGGTAGCGTCCTTGTTAGATATGCCTGTTAAGATTGTAAAAGCCTTTTTTTAAAATAATAATTTTACTTTTTAAAATTAAGATGTTGTTTTGTGCATACAGAAAATCAGTTTGGTCTGTTGTTCATGTTTAAATCAAATGCTTGGAAAATAAATAGTAAAACTGTCTAATCTTCTGTAAAAAATTTTCTCTGGCATATTGCTTCTTGTATAAGTGTTAAATAGTGCATAAGTAATATCCTTATAAAATATGGAACCTTGTTAGCTATGCAAAGGTGACAGTTCTTTTTAAAGCTTAGTTAAAGTTGGACTGACTTTCTTTTTGTTTTGGCTATGTGCTATGGTGGGCCTTACTACGCTTCTGAGGTTAAACTAACAATAAAACGTTATTTTGAAGGTACAGCAGGGCAGAACTGGAAATTTGGAGAAAGAGTTGGCAGTACAGTCGACCAAAGCTGATTTCACATCTCCACCTGCCTTATTCAAATCAGGAATCCCAACAAACAGGTCGGTCAGATAGTTGTAACTCAAGACCAAAAAACTTTTTATACTGTTTCCACTATTTATTTGAAGTTCATGATTTTCATAGGAAGAAAGCAGAATGTATTTCTATGGAAGGTAGAAATTAGGGGGAAAGTGATCCTGATCACTTTTAACCTTCAGTCACCGTTATACATGAATGCTGTGCTACAGTCTTGGCTTTTCAGGAAAGAGAAAGTAGAAGGGAAGGGAGAAAAAAGCAGCAGGACTAAATAACCAGGCAGCTATACAAATCCAGGTGTTGATGGATGACACCATGTTTTTTTCTGTGTAGAATAGATTGACCAGTGAAATGTCTAGCTAGTTTATTTAGTTCTGTAGGTGTGGATATTACCTAACACACGTTTTCCCTTAAACAAAATGGAATTAGACAGCTATGAATTAAACAACTGGAGGATTCCTGGAACCCAGTCTCTTTCCTGCAAGGTAGTTTTACCTTCTCCATATTTTAATATTTCACTATTGTTTCTCTGAAATTAGAGAAATTATTTCTTTACTAGTGTTTCTTCTCCTTCTCCCTGCTCCAGGCTTTAATAAGTTCTGTCATTTTTCTTCTAAGCTACTTTTGTTTGATACCTGGTACTTTGCTTACAATGAATCCACTCTCCAGCATTGCTTTAGTGAGCAAGTGATCTTGTGTAGTGCTTTTCGTTTTGCATAAATTGAAAGCCATTGTCTTACCAATGATTGAAAGGAAGTAGAGCACGTTGTACACTTTTATCGAGAGTTAAGGATTAGCATCTATGACTTGTCTTTAGTGCTGTGTCTTAAGTACCTTGAGTAATTCGGAGGCTGCGGTGGTCATTTATTGCATCCTTTTAGAGTCAGTTCAAGATCCAAATGTATTTCTCTTGGGTTGGAAAAAAACATTCTGCTTGGTACTTTCACCTATATTTTTCTTTCACTCCTGGAATCTTGAATATTCCCTCTGGTAGGTTACTTCTTTACTGAGCTATCAGGTCATAATCCTCTGGTTTAAATAGATTTTAGTTTGGGGACTTTTTTTCCATTTTTATTTGTCTGAGTAGCAGTAAAAGTCTTCCAGACTTTGTACCAACCCCATAATGATTTTGGTTTTCACTTTTCTTTTTTGAATAACTTCTTATGTGTGGTGTTTTTTGTAAAACAGTTCTCAAGATTGCATGATTGTTCACTGGGGTAAGGTTTCCAAATCTGTATCTAGTACAGGTTTTGTTACAGAATTTCAGTTCTTCGTGTGTCTCATTGGTTGACAGAGAATCTCTAAAATACTTTAGAAAGTAGTTAGTGACTAGGATATTAAAAAGTAGTTAATCTTAAAATTGTAGGACAAAGAATATATTGCATAAATTCTGTTATTCTGTGGAATTTGCATTTATTTTGAGAATCCTGTGTATCTCTAGGGGTAAGAACCAGTAAATTAATTTGGCCTGTTGTGTTGATAAAGAGAAGACCAAATGGTGCATTTCCGGTCGTATCACTTGTGCATTCCGATTAGAATGGGTAGTTTTATATACATTTAGTGTGAATATTGTAATTGTAAGTTGTCACAGTGGTAAAGCTCACTTCTTTCCATATTTAATACACATTTGCTTTAAAACAGTTCTTATGTGAAGAGGAAGGTATTTCTACCTAGAGTTCAGAAGAGGTCTGAGATTAACTCAGTGAATGTGTCTTAACTGTGTGGATTATAAACTTCTACTTGAACGACTGCTTCAGAGTGCAACTATTTTCCGTCTAACTTAGGCAGTTTGTCATGGGATTGAACTTTATTTTTCTTTAATTAAAGATCTTGGTTTAGGTAGGCAGCTTTTTTCCAGCAGCACAGCTCTTTGATAATTTAAAATAATTATCTGTACGTCATAAGCATTTGCAGGAGTTTTGTTGTAAAATTACTGGAGACATTTCTATTGTAGCAGTAAAACTTCTCTCAGATTCTAGCAGTAGTTGATATATTTGGTGAAAGGAAGGGAAAACTGATGTGAATGAGTATAGCAGCATTGGCGTAGGAATCAGTAAGGAGCTAGGCATAAGGAAAACGGGAAATCCAAGAGCAGAAGAGAGAGACACAATCCTAATTTAGCATTTTAATTCCCCATTTATTAGTGAGGACTGCAACATCACTTTGTGGTAGATTTTACACATAGATATCACAGCACATATTTGTCTTTAATGGGAAGTCTGAGGACAGATAGTGGGGTTTTGCTTTTCTGCATCTGCTTGTAAACAAACATTAAAATGATTTTCTTCCTACTGCTTGTACCTTTTTAGTTTGAGTACAATAGATGTTTCCATATGATTACAGTTGAAATTCTCAAAAAATAAGCCATTCTCTGGGGTTAAGGAAGAATATTAGTTATTACCAACACGGGGGCTGTAGTTTGAAAAATAGAAACAGAATTATTGCTCACCAGAAAATGAAAGTTACTACTTCACTAGAATTGGATCCTGGCATTTAAATCAAAGGAAAGTTCAGTGCTTGATCGTACAATATGGCTGCATGAGAAATTTTACTTGAATTTATAAACAATGGCTGTCTTAACCATAGCTATGCTATTAGTTACTTAGAAGTTACACCAGAAATTCTCGTCTTGATTCTTTGATATTTAGGGCTGCTGAATATCAAAAAGTGTTCTGCAAGCCTGACAGAGGAGTTCAAACATAATGGAAACAGTTTTGTAAATGCACATCGTATACAAACAATATGGTATAAAATAGAATGATTATTCTCTAGAGGTAGTTAATTAAAGATTCATTGTGTGCATATTCACAGTTAAGGTAGAAAACCTGAAGGAACCTCTTTTGAGTATAGTGCTTTCTAGAACATATAGGGGATTTAAGATATTGTAGAATTCTAGCCAGCTGGGTTATAGAGGTATCTTATTGGTTTGTAGACTGGTACTTTTCCTTATTTTTAAAGGACCGTGAGATAGTATTTCTTTAGTAGCAGAGGAATAAGCTTTACAAGCTGGATGCAGAAATGGGATTTTCTCATTCCAGTAAAATCCTGACTAGCTCTTTATCTCAGAACTTTGTCCTGTCAGAAGTTCATGGGTTTTTTTTTTTAACCTCCCTTTATGTTTTTTTGGTTATTACTAAGGAGTAATAAATCCATTTAAAATGGATTTTGCCTTCAGAGAAATTAGCCTGTCAATTGGGTGGGCTGTTTTTCAGCTTTGTCTGTGTTTGGGCCTTTCTGTAAACAGAATTTTTGTAGAAAATGGATGTGTGATATGTCATTGCTATGTAAAAATACAAGTTTCTCTTATTCTGTGAACTAGACATAAAAGACTAAATGATGAAACTCAGGTAGATGTTATCGTGAAAACATGTCTATTTCATGTGTCAGTGATGGCTGTTTTAAGTCTGTCCACTTCTTAATTATATCCATCAGTGGTTAAGTGTGCTCAGAGAAGTTGAGGCTTTCAAGAAGAGAATCATAGAATGGTTTGGGTTGGAAGGGACCTTAAAGATCAGCTCGTTCCATTTTGAGCTTCTCATTAGCCAACATCCCCAAGTCCTTCTCTGTAGGGCTGCTCTCAGTCACGTTGTTCCCCCTCCTGTTATTGAAACTGTGGATTGCCTCAACCTGCAGAATGTAGGACTGTGCACTTGGCCTTGTTGAACCTCATGAGATTCGCACAAGCTAACTTCTCCAGCTTGTCCAGGTCCCACTTAAAGCATAAATCAGATAGGAAGACAAGAAAGAACACAAGAACTTATACAGTACAGTTTTTAAACTATGGTATCATTCTGTAATTTTTTTAGTAGGCTATGACTAGTGTATAAATACAACATCCAGTAGTTAGACCATTTCTGAATTACAAAATGTCTGTTTTTTTTAAAAAAGCAGTTAATTACTTGTGTAATTGATAAGAAGTGATATCTGAAACTGCGTATTTGGAAAATAATTGTGTTTGTGGTTTTTTTTTTTATTATTGTGTTCTCTTCCCCCTTTCTCTTTACTTTGTAGAACCTAAATAAGCTCAATTTGCCAAATGAGATTGAGTTGTCTTTCTGAATTAAATCTCCACGGAGGGTGGTACTCATCGTGCGAATAGCTCGTAAATAATCATTCTCTAATGAGAGTGAAATCACTCACTGAGTTACTGGAATGTTCCTTTCAAGCTACACTTTGTATGAACTCTGCTGTGGGTTCATATGTATCCCACACATGTGTGTATTGCCTTTTTATGTTTGGGTGTGTCTGTTGGGAATGCATCTGTATCCCAGGTGCCCAGATGGTGTAAGGGACAAACCTAAGCTTTTTCTTTTCTTTGCATGCAGCACTGAGACACAAACCTAGTAACGCCTGCTTAACATCTTACCACTAAGCTAGATAAGGGCTGCAGAGTCTTTGCAGTTTCCCCACGTTGCCAGCTTGCTGTGGCTTAAGATCCAAGGCTTTAAATTTGCTGAACTGTTAAATACTGGAAAATGAGACACCTCTCTTGCCTTTGTGAAGATTACCTTTGTGACAGTAGTGTCATCTGCTGCTCCATTTGCAAGTGAACGTATGCCATCTTGTTCAGTCTCAGCCTCTTCTGATGGAGTACATAATGAAATCATTATTGCAGTCTTGGGAATAAATTTTTTTTTCAATTTTAAGGTATGATGGCACATTCCTGAACTCTTTCATCATTACAAAATTTAAATCTCTTACCAGCTGTTGGGCAAAAACAATGGATGTACCACTATAAAATATTCATTAAAAAAATTACAAAGCACCAACTCAGTGAGAATGAGTAAGGCATAGGCATAGTCTTCAGACTCCAGAAAAATTAAATGAAAGCCCTGTTTATTTCAGTAAAGCTTATGTCTAGCAACCAACTGATAATCTAGATTGGCTTCCTTTGATAATAGTGTTGTATTTGGACTGCTTCCCAAGCAAAAATTGGTATTATTGTGGTATGATCAATGCATATACCACTTTGATGTCCAGTACTCATGCATGTATATAGCACGTGTTTTCAACACTGATTTCAAGGCTTGCTGGCAGTGTGCAAACAGTGCAGGAGAAGAGTCATCTTGATTTGAAGTACATCACTTCCAAGTGGAAGCCCAGCAAAATTGGAGCAAGACAAACGGGGGATCACCTGAGGAAGGATTTATTTCTGTAGAAGAGTCATCTATCACATACAAGGACTAAAGCTAGGTAAAATGTGTTTTTTAGGGTATGAGGTTTCATAATTAGAGAAGATACCAGTGACAGAGAGGAACCAGTATCTTAGAACCTGAAGCCAAATGAGTTGCTAGATAATTTTAGAGGTTGAGGCAAAGTTTTGTTTTAAAAAATTTGTTCATCCTTTCATTTCTTTTATTGGCAGTGAAAAACACGTGGTTTACCAGTTGCTTTATGATACCCATGTATCCTATTTAGGTAAAGTAAAGTAAAATAATAATAATAAAAATGAAAGTAAAATAATTAAGAAAAAGTGTGGTAGTACAGGAAAACGTTTCTGCAAGACCACTGGGGAGGATTAGGAAAGCAGGTCTTGATTATTTCAAGACTTAGGCTGAAATAATCTGACTTTCAGAATGGAATGTTAGAAGATCAGAGAATGTCTTAAATTTGTGCTATCCTTGGAGAGGCTGCTATATAATATGTGTAATTTCAGTGTGCAGATGTGTTTTCAGAGACTCCTGTACCGCTGGACTTTTTTTTTCCTCCAAGTTGCTGTGCTTAATGAACTTGCTTTAAAATCCAGGAAGAAGCTCTAAACCCAGATATTGGAAAGCTCAGAGGGGAGGGCATTTGGGTCATCCTCAGTATGCAGTCTGCCAAGGAACTTTTAGATTATTTCTGGGAGATCAAACTGATCATACTTTGGTGTCTGCTGTATCTTTTTCGGCTCCATTGGAATCTAGGTNTAAAGCATAAATCAGATAGGAAGACAAGAAAGAACACAAGAACTTATACAGTACAGTTTTTAAACTATGGTATCATTCTGTAATTTTTTTAGTAGGCTATGACTAGTGTATAAATACAACATCCAGTAGTTAGACCATTTCTGAATTACAAAATGTCTGTTTTTTTTAAAAAAGCAGTTAATTACTTGTGTAATTGATAAGAAGCGATATCTGAAACTGCGTATTTGGAAAATAATTGTGTTTGTGGTGTTTTTTTTTTATTATTGTGTTCTCTTCCCCCTTTCTCTTTACTTTGTAGAACCTAAATAAGCTCAATTTGCCAAATGAGATTGAGTTGTCTTTCTGAATTAAATCTCCACGGAGGGTGGTACTCATCGTGCGAATAGCTCGTAAATAATCATTCTCTAATGAGAGTGAAATCACTCACTGAGTTACTGGAATGTTCCTTTCAAGCTACACTTTGTATGAACTCTGCTGTGGGTTCATATGTATCCCACACATGTGTGTATTGCCTTTTTATGTTTGGGTGTGTCTGTTGGGAATGCATCTGTATCCCAGGTGCCCAGATGGTGTAAGGGACAAACCTAAGCTTTTTCTTTTCTTTGCATGCAGCACTGAGACACAAACCTAGTAACGCCTGCTTAACATCTTACCACTAAGCTAGATAAGGGCTGCAGAGTCTTTGCAGTTTCCCCACGTTGCCAGCTTGCTGTGGCTTAAGATCCAAGGCTTTAAATTTGCTGAACTGTTAAATACTGGAAAATGAGACACCTCTCTTGCCTTTGTGAAGATTACCTTTGTGACAGTAGTGTCATCTGCTGCTCCATTTGCAAGTGAACGTATGCCATCTTGTTCAGTCTCAGCCTCTTCTGATGGAGTACATAATGAAATCATTATTGCAGTCTTGGGAATAAATTTTTTTTTCAATTTTAAGGTATGATGGCACATTCCTGAACTCTTTCATCATTACAAAATTTAAATCTCTTACCAGCTGTTGGGCAAAAACAATGGATGTACCACTATAAAATATTCATTAAAAAAATTACAAAACACCAACTCAGTGAGAATGAGTAAGGCATAGGCATAGTCTTCAGACTCCAGAAAAATTAAATGAAAGCCCTGTTTATTTCAGTAAAGCTTACGTCTAGCAACCAACTGATAATCTAGATTGGCTTCCTTTGATAATAGTGTTGTATTTGGACTGCTTCCCAAGCAAAAATTGGTATTATTGTGGTATGATCAATGCATATACCACTTTGATGTCCAGTACTCATGCATGTATATAGCACATGTTTTCAACACTGATTTCAAGGCTTGCTGGCAGTGTGCAAACAGTGCAGGAGAAGAGTCATCTTGATTTGAAGTACATCACTTCCAAGTGGAAGCCCAGCAAAATTGGAGCAAGACAAACGGGGGATCACCTGAGGAAGGATTTATTTCTGTAGAAGAGTCATCTATCACATACAAGGACTAAAGCTAGGTAAAATGTGTTTTTTAGGGTATGAGGTTTCATAATTAGAGAAGATACCAGTGACAGAGAGGAACCAGTATCTTAGAACCTGAAGCCAAATGAGTTGCTAGATAATTTTAGAGGTTGAGGCAAAGTTTTGTTTTAAAAAATTTGTTCATCCTTTCATTTCTTTTATTGGCAGTGAAAAACACGTGGTTTACCAGTTGCTTTATGATACCCATGTATCCTATTTAGGTAAAGTAAAGTAAAATAATAATAATAAAAATGAAAGTAAAATAATAATAATTAAGAAAAAGTGTGGTAGTACAGGAAAATGTTTCTGCAAGACCACTGGGGAGGATTAGGAAAGCAGGTCTTGATTATTTCAAGACTTAGGCTGAAATAATCTGACTTTCAGAATGGAATGTTAGAAGATCAGAGAATGTCTTAAATTTGTGCTATCCTTGGAGAGGCTGCTATATAATATGTGTAATTTCAGTGTGCAGATGTGTTTTCAGAGACTCCTGTACCGCTGGACTTTTTTTTTCCTCCAAGTTGCTGTGCTTAATGAACTTGCTTTAAAATCCAGGAAGAAGCTCTAAACCCAGATATTGGAAAGCTCAGAGGGGAGGGCATTTGGGTCATCCTCAGTATGCAGTCTGCCAAGGAACTTTTAGATTATTTCTGGGAGATCAAACTGATCATACTTTGGTGTCTGCTGTATCTTTTTCGGCTCCATTGGAATCTAGGTATTTGAGCAGTTAGGGTTAGAGCCATCAGTCTGGCAGAACTTGGAGACTCTATTCCAACTTCCAGCTCTTCTTACTGTTACTTGTATTAATGTTGTTAGCAGTTCACTAGTTAGAAAAACATTCAGGAGCTTCTCTTCTAAAACTAGAAGTTTTGGTATTTTTTTTCTTTCTTCCTTTGAATTTATTTTCTGAAATTTCCTGAAGGTTTTTCCCAGTCTTTCTTTTATTTTTTTTCATGTATCTTGCTATTGATAGCTATTGCCAGTTTTCTTTCCTATGGTTTCTATTACAGGTGTGACTCAGGTATAACTTAGTTTCCCTCAACTGTTAGCAATGTAATTTTATACCCCATTTTCTAATGGAGTTGACCTAAATGAATGATGATTTTTAATCTGTTTTAGAAGTCAACCATGGGCTGCAGGGCAGGTAGGTTTTGTTCTATCTGCATAAGAATGGTAAAGTCATAAATTCTGTATAATCTGGGTTTCATCTGTTCTGGGGCTGCAAGCTGGGAAGTTCACTGAACTTTAGATTCTTCTTATCCTCAAAATAGTGGTTTCACATTGTCATGGATACAAGATTTTAGTAATGACATTCGGATCCTTGTCATATAATTTTCTAGTCTGGCGCCTGGAATCCTTCTTTACTTCCAGTATGTTCCCCTGTGGTTGACTTATTGAGGATTTTCAGAGCTTGATTATGCTTTACATTTTAGTGTTTCTATCCAATGGAATACAATCACGTCTTTACTCTTAGTGTCTCCTTTTTATTCTGTTTTGCCAAGTTTAAAAATACAAATTTGCAATTGGCAGCTACATGGCCACAGTTTCAGATGCTCTTTAGGTTTTAAAGATACCTCTTGTAACTGTATAAGTACCCACATGTGAATTAGGAGTTTTATGGTAGGAGCAACTTCTAACAGGCATAAGCTTAATGGATTGGAAACTTTGGTGTGTTACATTTGTTACATTTGCACATTATCTCCAGTGTGGACTGGAATAACTTGCTAGGCATTGTGAACTGAAATCACTGGAAACCACTGAAAATTGAAATGCAGCGTTAAGGCTTTTTCTGAATAAAATGCACCTTTTCAAAAAAATTTAAGAGAGATAGCTAAGTCTTAACTGAGTTTTTCTGTAGCTTTATCACTTTGTGAAAGTATAGAAGGGACAAGAAAAGAGTTGTTTTGGGTCAGAAATTGGGCGCAAGGTCTTTGAACTCTTTCGGTGAGGATGCAGGTGACATTCTGTGTGAAGGCTTTTTGACATGTTTGTCAGCATCCCTAATGAAGTGAGATTGCAGCCTTGCTGTATTTGGCTCTTCTTAATGTGCCCATAGAAAAATCTCACCTTTTTCCTACTTCAAATTAGTATTCATTTCCTTTAGAATGTGGCATCAAGACCTGAAATAATTAGAAATAACGGGCCCACATGAAGCTTAGCTTTACTTTACAAGTACGTCTGAAGGCAATCTATCCTGAGAGTGAAACACGAGGTTAGAAAGAAATATGCATATTACCCGGTATTAAAGCTGTTCTGAAAGTGGGCTAAATAATTTCCTGAATAGATAAAGAAAGGTCTGACACAACTAGCTTATTCTAATTAATTAGAGTAACGAATTGTGAGGTTTTAATCATTGAAAAAAAACCAACATAAACCTTGTTAAGCAGATACAGAGGATGGGTGAGGGAAAGTTGAAATAAAATCATAGGATCACATGGTTGGAAAAGACTTTTGAGATTGAGTCCAACCATATCTGTCCACTACTAAACCATATCCCTGAGCACTTCATCTACCTGTCTTTTAAATAACTCCAGGGATGGTGACTTAACTGCCTCCCTGGGCAGGCTGTTCCAGTGCCTGATAACCCCTCCTGTGAAGAAAATTTTCCTGTTACCTAATCTTAACCTCCCTTGATGCAACTTGAGGCCATTTCCTCTTGTCCTATTGCCTGTCACTTGGGAGAAGAGACCAACATCCACCTTTCTACAACCTTCTTTCAGGTAGTTGTAGACAGCCCCTTCACTAGTTTTGTTGCCCTTCTCTGGACCTGCTCCAGGACCTCAATTTCCTTCTTGTAGCGAGGTGCCGGGAACTGGACACAGTATTAGAAGTGTGGCCTCACTGATGCTGAGTACAGGGGTGCAGTCACTTCCCTGGTCCTGCTAGCCACATTGTTTCTGATACAGGCCAACATGCCATTTGCCTTTTTGGCCACCTCAGCACACTGCTGACTCATGTTCATCCATCTGTCAACCAACACCCAGGTCCTTCTATACCAGGCAGCTTTCTGACCACTCTTCCCCAAGCCTGTATGGGGTTGTCATGTCCCAAATGCAGGACTCAGAACTTGGCTTTGTTCAATCTCATACTGTTGGTCTCAGCCCATCGATCCAGCATGTCCAGATCCCTCTGTAGAGCCTCCCTACCGCTGAGCAGATCAACACTTCTTCCCAACTTAGTGTTATCAGCAGACTTACTAAGAGAACATTCAATCTCCTTATCTGGATCATCAATAAAGATATTGAACAGAACTGGACCCAACACTGATACCTGGGGAACATCATTTGTCACTAGCCTCCAGCTGGATTTAACTCCATTCACCACCACTCTTTGGTCCTAGCCATCCAACCAATTTTTTTACCCAGCAGAGGATATGCCTGCCCAGACCAGTGGCAGCCAGTTTCTCAAGCAGGACACTGAGAAAATTATGTCAAAGGCTTTACTGAGGTTTATGTACCCTATATCCACAGCCATTCCCTTGTCCACTAAGTGGGAAACTTTTTCATAGAATGGGATCAGGTTAGTTTGGCAGGACCTGCTTCTGAAAAACCCATGTTGGCTGGGCCTAATCACCTGGTTGCCTTGTGTGCTGTGTGATAGTACTCAAGATGGCCTACTCTACTACAGGCCTGTATTTCCCTGAGTCCCCCGTTCTTGTAAATGGGTGTAACATTTGCCTCAGTCAAATGGGACTTCCCCAGTTATCCAAGACTGATTGTAGGTGAGGGAAAGGGTTTGGGTGAGCACCTCTGCCGGCTCCCTTTATACCCTCAGGTGGATCCTATCCAGTCCATAGACTTCTGAATGTCTAACTGGCCCAGCAGGTCTCTTAACCATTTCCTCTTGGATCATTGAAGCTTTGTTCTGCTCTCCCTCCCTGTCTTCTGGCTCAGGAGGCTGAGTATCCATGAAACATCTGACCTTACTATTAAAGACTGAGACAAATGGCACTGACTAATAATTGTCCCTGTAGTGACTCTGAGAAATGTGATTATAGGTAGGAACAATATATTCTCTGCTTCCTATCTGGCTTGCATCTGGGATTTAAAATACATTTGAAGAAAAAAAATTAAATTAAGGGAGAAATTTAGACATGTGTGGTTATTAGTGCTGTATTTTTTTTAGCAGAACAAGGCTAACATCCACCTTGTTTGCAGAAATATAGCAGCTTGCTGTTACACAACTTAATAAGTGAAGAACTTGAGGAGAAAAAAGATATACTAATGGAATTTTGGGGGTAACATTATTTAATTACTTTTTTATTATCAAGAATCACAATTACTTACTTTTTGTTTCTGTTCTTTTTCTGCCAGTTTAAGCCCAAAGACCACTTCTCAACCTTTTTTCTATTCCATATCTGTTTAAAGGAGGCAGCAGTTTTTCTCTGGAGTTATAAGGAAAATATACTCCATGTTATTCAGGTGTGAAAATTTGAAAAAAATAGCCTTCAGACACTGAAGAGAGATCTCTTCTAGCATAACAAACATTTTGTTTAGGGCTAGAGTTTCATTTATGGAATGAATAATAGATTTCATAATTCATATTGACCCCTTATCCAGGACTTAATGAGGACAAGTAAATAGAAATAGAAACTTTTTTATCTTACTGCTGATATTGCTCCTATATTTGCTTATGCCTTTAATTCTGGGCAATAATACTGGAGTCAGTTTGATAGGGTCTTGGGAATGAAGAGGAAAGGAGAGAAATGCAGTACAAACTGCTGGCTGGGACAGTAGCTATCTTATCCAAAGACGATCATGAAATTTTCCCCTGATAGTTCTTCGGTATGGAGACCTCAACAGCTTGCTTCTGTAGCCTGAGTAAAGAAGAATAAGGATTTGTATACAGAATTAAAAGGAAAGATGATTAAAAATTCATAATATTATAGAATGGTACAGGTCTGTTGTATGCATCTTTGATGTATTTATATTTAACAAAATATTTTTCACAATGGTCAACAGGCATGTCACTAAGGAAGCCTCTGTAGCCCTTTTCAGCAGAATCAACTGTTGTTCTTTTGTCTTAATAGTACTGGTGATTCAAAGTCAATTTAGCTTTGTTAGTTAAAATTGTTAATCTATATGGAATTATAAATATATGAGGAAAAAAGTTGGTAGGGTTTGTGGGGTGAAGTGGGAAAAAAAAAAATCAACCCTAATTGTGTGTATGTAGTGATAAGCTGCAATTTGTCTGTTACCCATCGAGAAAGAGATTCTGGAATTATTGTTGTTGCTTCCCAAAATGTCAGTTCCATTAAAAATGCAATTGTAGTTGTCGTTAGCAGTGGGGAACAAAATAGGCGAAGTCACTATAATAGTATATATAACAGTGATGCACTTAGAGCTGAATATTATCTGTGGTTCTGTTTAAGTCATTCAAGGAAGGATGTAGTAAAATTTAATAGGAGGAATCCACAAAAAGGTAAAAAAAATGAAAGTTACAGAGTCATTTCTGTGTGAGAGGAGATATGGGCTAGTTCAAGTTGGGAAAGAGACAACTGAAAAGAGAGATAAGAGAGGTACCAAGAGTGGTATGCTGCCAGAGAACAGGGGATTCATGTATGTTTTTTTAACGAAGCACTGTAAGGCACCAAATGCAATTCCTAGGTGGAAAGTAGGTGAAATGATCTCATCACTGGAGATAAAATGTACAAGAATGTTCAGAAGAGATTATGCAAATTCAAGTTAGTCAGGGGTTATTTAACACAATGGCAAAGTTACTTGAGAGGTCCTAAATTTTAACTTGGGAGAAACTGGGAAAGAAAAAAAAAATACATGTATATGTCACTTTTCTTGTCATCTTTCTCTAAAAATCCATTACTAACTACTTTGAAGGTAGGTGTGCTTAATTTACATTATGTTCTTGTTACCTGTTTGGGTTGTAAGGGAGGCTGAGATGAGCCTTGTGCTACTGTGTTGCCATTTTTTTTTTAGGTGAACATAGCGTTTACCTATGTAAATGTTTTAGAGTTGTTTGAGATAAATGGTTTGCATTTGTAAAACTGAGGAACAGAGGTATGAATGGCTGGTCTAAGATTCCTTTGAGTTTGATGCAAGGTTTAATTTAAGTGTCAATGCTTACTAGTTTCATGTGCTTTCTGTTTGATATTAAAACTGTGTAGTTGGAGACAAGAGGGATGGTGGATGATTTTATTCAGTATGTGCTGCCATATCTATAGTATGCGTGGTAGGGTTGACTTGCATTTATTTCTACCTTCTAACTTACCTTTATTTGATCTTCCATGGAGTCCTCCAGTATTGTTTCTTGCAGTTAGAATTTTTTCTAGTTATTAGTTATAACTATTTTCCTTTAGATTGTTGTAGAAGATGTTTAATATACTTCCTTCTTACTGAGATTTTTTTTGTGATCTCACTGTAATATTGCTTTTTGGTTTTCCATTTATCAGCAACAGAAGTGTAAATTTATTATCTTGTAGCAGATGGAAGGAGAATGGGGAGACAGTCGTCTTTCATCTCACAGGAGTCTTTACCGTTGTATTGTTTAGTTTTACACACATACTTCAGCAAATCTGTCACATTAAATGTTATTCAGAAACAATCTGTTATGTTTTATACAGGAGAAGGAACTTGAGGTTTTTGGAATGAGAGAAGTCCGTAAGACTGGATTCTCTTGTTTTTCTGGTTTGTTTCTTTTCTTTTTCTAATTTTGCTTGTTGATTCTGGTTTGTCTTCTGTTGCAGGCGCTTATCTGGCACAATAGATGTAATTGGACAGACCATCACTATCAGCAGGGTGGAAGGACGACGGCGTGCTAATGAAAACAGCAACATACAGGTTTTATACTGCAGATTTACACACTATCTTTGACTAATAGACATTTTTCCTTTCCCTGTCAGTTCTGATTAAAACACTTCAATCTGTATGAATTGAGTAGTACAGATGAAGCTTTAAGTTCAGGAAGAAAGTTAGGGCAGTTAATTGAAGTATATTAAGATGAAATATTAGATATATTTTAAAAGGTACATGTTTTGGTATGCTTACTGAAAGGAAATAAGCAATATTGCAGACATGCCATCCAGCAGACAGCACTGGCTCTGCTTGATCTGCATGGGATATCACTTTGTTTACTAAGTGACAAAGATAAATATTTAGACTGCTTATCCAGTTCTCCCCTATTCCTGCCAGACGCTAATGCTGAAAGTGAAAGCCTCTTCATATGCAGTTTGAGGAGTGCAGTCTTCTAAAATAATTTGTGACAGATTAAGTAGTTGACAGTGTTCTTTTTTAATTATTATTTTATTGTGTTATTTTACCATAAATTATTAAATCAGTCTTTATGATTTTAAGTTTTATGAGCTTGGATTATCTTAAGGCGACTAAATCCATTAGGATTGAATACACTTTTTCTCTCCTGACTTACCTGTGGAGAAGAATCAAGGTGGCTTGGTGCTCTAGCTGCATCACCATGCTGATTTACTAATTATTTTTATATCATCATTATTAGAAAAATAATAGTGGACTGTAATGGTTATATGAAAAACACTGCCATATGTTTTTCAGCTGATCTTCTGTGGGTGTTTAAGTAATTAGATGTCTTGGGATTTTTTGTGGTTTTCATGATGATATTTGCAATATTTTCCTCTACATGTAAATCTAAGAATTTGGAGAGGAGCATATTCAGATGGCTTATGTTCCTTCTCAGATTTTATGTTTATTGTTCCCTCTTGGCTACTCTTAGACCCTCGGAGATATTTAGCAAGTGTGGGACACTGAACTATACATAGGGATGCAGACAGAGCTTAAACTGTCTGACTGTGACTCTTGAGGTTCATAAGTAATACTTTCCTGTTGTAACTGGAGAGTGAGGAAACATGTCTTGTACCCTTTGACATAGCGATTGTAACTGTAGTTTGATATTTTACAGGTTCTTTCAGAACGATCTAATCCTGAAGTAGACAATTTTACCAAGCCACCTCCATTTTTCCCTCCAGGAGCTCCACCTACCCACCTTCCACCACCTCCTTTCCTCCCACCCCCTCCTACTGTCAGTACTGCTCCACCTCTAATTCCCCCACCAGGTAAATATCCTGCACTACATAGGATGTGAAATATAAGAGGCATTACCATTAAATGCTTGGTGAGAATTAATTAAAGGCAGTGTATTCTATGCATGTTTGGCTGTGTGCATAGAATTTCGTTATACTTCTTTTCATAAATATATCAATAAGGCAGAAACTTTTGCCTTTACATTCTCAGTAAGAGTAGTGCCAAGTAGTAGATAATTATGTAAAGACTAAATGTTGGATCTTGTGTCCTTGAAAATGTGTGACGTGAGAAGCTATTTTCTATGATACAAGTACTGTTAATGCTGTTGAAAGGTGCACTTCAACAAATCATTGTACAAACCTTTGGATTAAAACTATGGTATACCATGAGTTTATGTTAAAAGGTGGATTCTCTAATGTCTAAGGTCAAAGCAGCAATGGAAACTGTAATTCCCCTTTCACCTCACAGTGTGTATGAATTCCCAAAGGTCTGGTGAGAATTGCATTTCTGCCATATCCTTTCTTTCAGCCAGAGGTCTTACTAACACCTGTTGTTTTTATCCAGCATCCTGTGCCTGTGAATCTCAGAGAAATCAAAGTACTTTAAGAGCTCTTCTCATTGTTAAATCTGGTTTGAAATCTACTGATATTTACTGACTATTCACTGAGACCTGATACTTATGGAAATTTACTGGAGGAAGGATCATGGGCATTTGCACGAATAGTTCCTCAAATGTTGTCTTTTAAGGAATTAAGTTCAGAAGGATTTAGTAAAGTCAGTGAGAAATAAAAATAGATGGAGAAACTTCGAGGAGTGTTGGAGTAGGAAAGTAAAAGACTTCTGTAAAAAAGGGATTGATTTTAAGATAGAGCCCCTTCCTTATTTTTTCCTTTGGTTCCTTATGTTCTTTTGCTTGACTTGTTCTGAAATCTTGCTGAGCAGTTTCTTTGTTATTCTGCTATTCCATAGTGAATCTTTCAAAAGCTTCTGTATTAATACTCATACATATAAGCAAAGACATAACATTATTTCTGTGTAACAGCTTTGTGTAGGGCCTTATAGGGTTTAAATCCTCATAGAAGAGGATGCTTTCTTCAGTTGCTTCTGATTGTCATCCATAGGGACCTGGGCAAGCTGGAGAAGTGGGCTTGTGGTGAACCTCATGATGTTGTAACAAGGCCAAGTGCAAGGTCCTGCACCTAGGTTGGGGCAATCTGCAGTTTCAATAAAGGCTGGGGGACGATTTGATTGAGAGCAGTGCTGCAAAGAAGGACTTGGGGGTACTGGTTGATGAGAAGCTTGACATGAGCTGTCAATGCATGCTTGCAACCCAGAAAACCAACCATGTACTGAGCTGCATCAAAAGAAGTGTGGCCAATGGGTTGAGGGAGGTGATTATCCACCTCTACTTTGGTCTTGTGAGACGCACACCCCCTCCCCCCCGAAGTATTGTGTCCAGTTCTGGAATCCCCAATATAAGGAGGATATGGAGCTGTTGGAACAGGTCTAGAGGAGGGCAATGAAGACGATGCGAGGGCTGGAGCGCCTCTGCTGTGAATACAGGCTGAGAGAGTTGGGGTTGTTCAGCCTGGAGAAGAGAAGGCTCTGGGGAGACTTTTTAGTGGCCTTCCAGTACCTGAAAGCAGCCTACAAGAAAGCCGGGGAGGGACTTTTTACAAGGGCATGTAGAGATGGGACAAGGGGAATGGCTTTAAATGAGGGAAGATTTAGATTAGACATTAGGAAGAATTTTTTCATGATAAGTGTGGTGAGACGCTGGAACAGGTTGTCCAGGGAAGTTGTGGATGTCTCCTCCCTGGAAGTGTTCAGGGCCAGGTTGGATTGGGCCTTAAGCAGTTTGGTCTAGTGGGAGTTGGAACTGGTTGATCTTTAAGGACCCTTCCAACCATTCTATGATTCTGTGATTATTTTAAAGCTATATAAATTCCCGCTGTCTTGCAAGCTCTGGTTTTCTACAGTAATTACCATACACAAAATGATGCATCCTAGAAAACGGAAGCAGGAAGACATTTAAAGATAAAATAATTCTGGATTTTTGTGTATAAATTCAAAAATATGATGAGAATATGCTACTGTTCTGGCAATTTTGTGATGTTTCCTTACTGCAGGACAGAAAGGAGAGGAATGTGACACTTAATGCTCACTGTGGTCTTAAGCTCTATTAAAACCTTTCTGATAAAATAACATAGATAATGCATTACTGGTTTTAGAAGTAATTATTTTAATTGTAATTGTGGTACAGAAAAAGCAATCTAAGTTGTTTATTATTAAAAGCATGAAAGGAACCCACCTCAGCCCCCAAACACGCTTGATGCAGGGATGTCACATAGGTGTACTGGCCTGTTCTTATGGAACCCATTACCTGTTGAGCCTTTAAAGGTGAAAGAAACCCTCATGTGTTACAGATCTAGCAAGCAGTTTGGCTTTAGTCCTGTGGTTTACGTTTATGTCATACACTTGTTCAGAAGGTCTCCTTCAACATCCTTCCATGCTTCAAGTAGATTAGAAAATAACTACTGAGAGCTGTGGATTTGGTTTCTTCAGGCCTAAGTTTTAATTGTGCTGTTTCCAGTTCTTTATTTTCAAAGCTGTTCCTAAAATAAAATCTGCCATCCCTCCTAGGTTGAGTGAAGAAGGAGGAAAAAAACCTGCTCTTACCCTGTATTAAACCAGGACTACTTGCCAGAAAGTTTAAGTATTCCAAATATAAAACATCCTCCAAAAGCCCCTTTGAAAAAGGATCTTACTTTGAAGTTAGATTTGTTTTTCTGAATTAATTCAGTCTTTTGATTCAAACCTTTCTTTAGGAACAAGTCCTGGAACAATTCAAAGGGCCAAATGCAGAAAATTCTCAAATACTTCTAGATCATTGGCTGTAGCAAAAAATGTGGTTTTGTATACTTGGTTTATTGCTCTGTTGGAGTAATTTAAATTTAAAGAACATGAATGCTTCAGCTTAACAGGCTTTAAAAGTTGGGTTTTGTTTTCTGGTATAAGAAGGTAGTTAAAATATGACATGTTTTGTGATATTAAAAAAAATATTCTGAAGTATTGAACTTCTGTTGCATAACTTGGGGAAGCTGGACTGCCTAGATCTCCACTAGGGCTTAGAAGTTGACTGTACATCTGCTCAGCCCCAGCAATCTAAGTGCGTACTACTTAGCTTGTGATAAAGGAGAGGGAATTTGACTTAGCTTCTCCTGTGGCAAAAGAACATTTTACACTAAGCTGAGTTATATTACACTGCTGGGGCTATTCTACAGTTCAGCTAATTTGCAAGGTCTTAAGCTGTGGCAGTATTATGTTTGATTCCTTACTCCACAAGCAAAGCACCTGTGGCATTGCTTTCCTTCAGTAAAACCTACATGGTCTTCTCTAAATCCAGCCTTGAGTTAGTAGGATGGCAAACAATATCCTGGAAGCAATTTTGAGCCCATTAGATAAAGTGGTGAACAAATGCCATTTTATTGCTTTTGACATACAAATGTGAATATTTAGGTTTAGGCCAGGTGGATCTTTGTGACAATACAACGTGCTGTAGAAACATGATATGATCTGCACTAAGTCACTTTCTTGCACTGGTACTCAAGTTTAGTCCCTACATTGCAAGAAATGACTCTGTACTTCAGAGTCTTGTTACTTTCTCCAAAGAAGTAGTCGACTGATGGTGCTCCAGGTATATTTTGCTACACTTTGTTAGCAGAAGGCATTGGAGTTAAGAGATTCTTAATTTTCCATTAATGGAAGTTTATGATTTTTTTTGTTTGTTTCTTGTTTTGTGTCATTTATGTTAGTGACTAAGGTCAGGGGAAAAATCATTTTTAGATCTTTTTAGTGATATTTGCTAACTTGGAATGTAAAAGCATGTTTCTTCCATGATGGTACCACCAAATAAATTAGCTTCTGTCTTAAAATGATACAATCATTAATCATGACTTTTTACATGTTCTTAAAGTTTTTTGAGGAAAAGATGTATGTGTATGCTTCTTAGTACTAATACCCTGCATTAACCAGTTTGTGTATTCAGTTTGTCTTAATTTTGTTTGAATGGCTCTCAAGTGAAATTTTTCACTCGGCTTGTAATATCTTGTGATGAGATCTTTATTTGTATTTCTGTGGAAGATAAAATTCTGAGGAATCTATTAATTTTTAAATCATAATTTCTTCCTCTTCATAAAGAGTATTAACTGATGGCTTTTCTGGCAATCCGGTGTATAGTGCCAAGAGCCATGTTCAGTGCTAAAAATATACTCGTTTTCATGCACCAATTGAATTTTGTTTCAATCTAGAGCTAATAAATTAACCAATTTGACAGAGCTTATGATGTTTTTCTAGCTTACTTTCTTAACATTGCTGGAGTAATTTTGTCTCAGAGGTACTTTTTATATGTTTATATGTATTCTACATTCTAGGCCCATTAAGATTCTGTTAAGATGGACAATAGCTAAGAAAGATGAATAGAAAATACTTCAGCTGTGCAACACTTTGAGTTCTCAGTCTTCCTTTTCTATCAGATATTTTTGTTCAGAGTGTTTGATCTTTTAATCGCTGCACTGTCAGACTTGTTATGGTGTGATTTCTAGTGTTGATAGTGATTGTGCACATTGGAAAGCTTGTGTGCTGGTGAAGAAAAAATGGCTTATGCTTTAGAAATTTGGCTTTTGGTGTTTAGTGTACACTGATTTACATTTTGGTTGAGAGATTAGATTTTAAACCTTCAGGATAGATAGCAACCTTAATTTTATTTCAGTTTGTTTGATGCTATAGGATTAATGCTGGTAAGAATTCATATCGGTGAAGTCATAACTGAGAGCGCTTTATGCTTAGTAAACTAGTTTCTTTCTGACAATGTTAATTTAGCCCCGTTATTTTCATTTTTGTGTATTCAATTAAGGTAAAGCTATTTTTTTGCAGTGTATGAGACAATGTCCTTTAAAGTGTATAAATTGATTTTACCTTGTAATTACTACTTTCATAATAATATAAAGTATGTGTATGTGTTGGGGAAGTATATTTTATTAGGGTAGCTAATTTAGTTGGGAACAGCTTTTTCTCAGCTTTTAGTGAGATTGATAACAGCTAGGCTAGGTCTGAAGATCAGAAAAATTAGAACAGTTTTGGAATGTGATTGTATTGAAGGATGCTCCTTTCTCAGATATTCAGAAGAAAATACAGTATTGAACAATATTTTTCCCTCCAAGTAGCAACTGAATGATTAACTGCAATGTGAAATAGCATTGACTGAAGAGTCTGTAATGCTTGCTAGTATATTTTATCCATGTGGACCTAGTATTTCCTATACTAAGCTATTTAAGGTCAGAGGCCGATTGCATTTCCTTTCATCCAGTCATGAAATAAAAGCAAATCTATTCTAGGGGATGTTACTGCCCTTCTGTATAATAGATATTTCAGGGTTGTGGATGTAATTCTGATCTTGAGACCCAGGCTCATTCTTCATTATTTTCATCTATCATTAAATAAGATCATGAAGACCAGGAATTTAAATAAAAAAACAGGTTTCACAAGTCTTGCATAAAATCCTAACAATTGGTATTAATGAATGATCTTGATCTGAGGATACACAAAATAAGTTATTGTTGTTCTTGATCACATATGTGGTGATAACGCAATCTGACTGTAGATCTGTAGGTAATAAACATAAGCTCATTACTATAACTAATCTGTTGTTTGTTGGTTTTCTAGGTATACCAATAACAGTGCCACCACCAGGTAAACTTGCTTAAAATTTTTTTTCCGCATTTGGTTAAGAAATGAAGACTTATGTGTAACTGTCAACTTCCTATTAACTATAGAGATAAAAGTTTGTAAATATAAAACTGTATGTATAGATGTAGTCTCAGTTATTATGTTACCAGGCAGAAAAGAAAACGTATGAAAATGCTGTTCACCAGTGGACCTAATCAGCCTGTTTCTTAAATGTGTGCTTCCTTGTATTCTTACCATTCTTTTATCATAGAATCATTGAACAACCAGGTTGGAAGAGACCCACCGGATCATCGAGTCCGGTTTCAGCTAGGCAGAAAATAGTTGTGATTTTGCTTATTAAGTATTGTTAGATACTCAGGAATTTTTCTATGCTTTGAAATTATTTTATTCTTAAGAATGATAAGTATTTTATTTGAAGCATTGATGATGGTCTCAGTCTTAGAAAATTAAACCTGTTTACACAATGAGAAACAATTTTTTGTATTTGCCATTCTATGTGTAGTCTGGTTCTTTTATGTGTTTATGGTCTTTTTTTTTAATTTCTTTTTCCCCCTCTCACTTAAATGTATTATTACAGGCTTTCCACCACCACCTGGCGGTCCTCCACCTTCCCTCATACCCACCATAGAAAGGTGATTATCTGTTTGAAATCAATATATCAGTATTCTGTAACTGAAGTAAATTAGAAAGGACTCTTTCACTACTCTTTTATGGATTTTATCTAAGAGTGAGGAGACGGTTTCAGATTTTTACAGTATTTTTACAGAACTGTTACTAGTCTCGCCTGTCTAACACTAAATAGACTTTTGAGTAGGTTACTTGACCACTTATTAGTTTAGTTGAGTTACGACACTATATCAATGCCCAGACTTAAGAACAAGCCAAGGAAATGATTGTTAAAGTATTCTTTAGTAGTTTAGAGGCTTATTTAAGTGAACCTTGTAGTTATCAGCTACTGTATCTTTTTCTATAAACACAAGTAAACAATTTGGTCACAAATTCAAGCCCACAAAATCTATAGGAAATGCCAGAGTTCCATGGAATATAAGCTTGTATTTCTACTTTGTTACAAGTGTTCAGCTTTCATAGGCTTATTTTTCAATACCTTTTTATACATGTGTATATGTGTGCGTACACACATACAAAAGGAAGGAAAAAGTTGAACACACCAGTTCTTGAAAAGTATTTATATTTTACTAGAGACCAAAATGAGATCCTATATAAAATTCACTTAAGAAGATGGAGAATGGATTGAAAGTAGCCTTGAGGAGAAGGACTTTAAGGTGTTGGTGGATGGAAAACTCAACATGAGCTAGCAATGTATGCTTGCAGCTCAGAAACCAACCCTATCTCAGACTGCATCAAAAGATGTGACCAGCAGGCTAAGGGAGGTGATTCTCACCCTCTACTCTGCTCTCATGAGCCCCCACTTGGACCACCATGCTCAATTCTGGAGTCCTCAGTGCAGGAAATATGTGAATTTGTTAGAGCAAGTCCAGAGGAGGGCCATGAAGGTGATACAAGGACTGGAGCACTTCATATATGAGAAAAGGCAGAAAGAGTTGGGCTTGTTTAGCCTGGAGAAGAGAAGGCTCTGGAGACATGTTATAGCAACCTCCCAGTGCTAAAAGGGAATTTAGAGGAAGGCTGAAGAGAGGCTCTTCATCAGGGAGTGCAGTGGTAGGGTGAGAGGTAATAGTTTTAAGCTTAAGGAAGGGAGATTAGATATTAGGAAGAAAATTTTTAATGTGCAAGTAGTGAGGCACTGGAACAAGTTGCCCAGAGAAGTAATGGGTATCCCATCCCTGGAAATGTTCAAGACAAGGTTAGATGAGGCTCTGAACCTCAGTCTAATACAGTGGAAGGTGTCCCTACCCATAGCAGGTGCATTGGAACTGGATGGTGTTTAAGGTCCCTCCCAACCCAGACCATTCTATGATGGTGTAAACCTCTTGCCAATCCTTTGGATTTCACTGAAAGAAGTGCACGCATCTGTTCATTTGAAATTGAAAGTTCTATTAACGTATATGCTACAGGATAGTAATGGTAAATCTCTAAGAAAAACCTCATTGATTTAATTCAGAAATAAACCCTAACTGGATGCATTTAATATGCATAGAAGTAAATTTATTACTAACAGTTGCTGTGAGTGACTGCTGCTCCTGACTGTTAAGCAATGGTCATTGCATTTACTTGTAGTGAATATATAATTTCTGAAATACGATGTGAAAAAAATCAAGGTTCTTGGGAAAACTAGGAAATAAATCTCCTACTTTTAAATGTTAAGTTGTTGTGTTGGCCTTTCATTTTCATTTGGTTTGGTTTGTCTGTAAACTAAGCTAACCTAAACCTTATTTCTTAATGTTAAAGTGCCTTCAAAAGCAGAAATTATAGTTAGCTGAAATATTGCAAATATAGTTTATTCAGGTTATGTAGGAAGTGCTGAAAATCATGAAATAATTTTGTATGTATGAATTATGTTCTGTGCACATATCCTTTTTAGCCTTTCTGTTTTATACCTTCTTGAGTTGGCTGCCACTGAAAGAAGTCAGCCTAGAAAATGTGTAGCTAATTTAACAGTTTATTTATAGAACTACACATTTGAAGTCCACCTGCTCTTAGATATGCTCATATATCTACTTTATAACAGAAAGAATGAGAATGGCTTCATTCATGCAGTTTTCAAGCAATTGGAGAGTAAGTTCAGTAGCTGCGCAGAAACATTGTAGGATTTTACAGAAGAAGAGAGAATGGTATTTTCAATTCCTGTAGTAAAGCATGAAAAATACATAGTTGTGTTAATGGACAACTTTCTTAATTAGTAAAGCTCAAAATGGAGGACTTATCCATTTATAACAAACACTTCAGTGTAATGTGTATGCTGGTAAGACTTCAAGGGAATAATATTTAAAATGTGTATTTATTGATGGAGATAGCTTTTGGTGGAACTCGATTTTTACATATATTTTCTTTTTAACAGTGGACATTCTTCTGGCTATGATGGTCGTTCAGTTCGTGCATTTTCATATGGCAGTGGTGAGTTTGCTGGCTTTGAAAATTTTGACTAGTGCTGTATCAAATTGTTTAATATATTTTTCAGGAATTTAGCTAAGAGTCTATATGGATTCTTTTAGTAATTGGTTATGAAAACTCGTTGCCTACCATTGTAAATAGATACATGCTTTTGCAAATTCAGCAACTATTGGTAAATGCTGTTGTTTTGCTTACGTATTTGTATGTTGGGTATCTTCCCATGCTGCTTTTGCAGAACTGTGATTTTAAAAAGTAATAGATTGTAATATGGACCACAAGTCATGGGGAATTTTCCAAGAACTGGTAGGGTTTTGAAGCAGGAGAACAAGTACTGTTGAGATGTCAACACAAGTTTAACCTTCAGAACCTGTAACTGAGAAATCCTGAGTGATCTACCTCTCCTTTGAAAAACTGTCTTAAGATACTGGAATCTTCAGCTATCATGTTGCAAAAGTCAGTCTTTTTTTTTTTTTTGTTATTGTTACAGAAAAAATCTGAAGCTGAAAAACATAATTTTCTGGTTTTATAGTAAGAATGAACCAAAATGGAAGTGTGATTATGTGGAATCAATTGGACATCCACAGAACCTACAGGAAGTTTAGAACTGTTACCTAGGGCAGCTCTGCTTCTTGAGCCGAAAGAGGGATAGCAGTACTAAGATGTCAGCTTCTTCCTGACCTAACCCTGGAAAGATGAAAGAAACATGGAATCATAGGATGGTTTGAGTTGGAAAGGTCCTTAAATGTTATCTGTAATAGTCCAGCCCCCACCTGCCACCTTCCACTAGATCAGGTTGCTCAAAGCCCTGTCCAGCCTGACCTTGAATACTTCCAGTGATGGGGCATCCCAGCTTTTCTGGGCAACCTGTTCCAGTGTCTCACCACCTTTGTTGTAAAGAGTTTCTTATCTCCAATCTAAACCTAACCGTTTCAGTTTAAAACCATTGCCTTTGTCCTGTCACTGCAGGCCCTGGTAAAAAGTGTGTCTATCTTTCTTACAAGCTCCCTTTAGGTATTGAAAGGCCACAGTAAGTTCTCTCCAGAGCCTTCTCTTCTCTAGACTGAACAACCTTGGAGACAGGTTTCAGCGCTTTGATAATTTTTTGTGGCCCTCCTCTGGCCCTGCTCTACCAGGTCTGTGTCTGTCTTGTGCTGGAGCCTGAGAGCTGGATGCAGTACTCCAGGTGCAGTCTCAGAAAAGAAGAGTAGAAGGGATGAATACCTTACCTTGACCTGCTGGCCATGCATTTTGCCAGTCATTGTCCCCTGCCTTCATTGCATTTACCACCCAGCCCCACAGCTAGTGCATTTTCTTCCAGCTGACTTTTTCTTTCTCTTTGTTCCTTTGGACCCTAGCTGCTGGGGGAGAGAAATTGCAGGGAAAGTTCTGTCCAGTTCTGGGGATAAATAATATTCAAGACAGATCAAACATTCAACATGGTGTATCTCCCAAATGTTCATTAGTCTTTAGACAGGATATACAAAATAATGTTTTTGTATGGCTTGTAATTTCTTGAAGTTGGAGCAGCAACAAGTGGTACTTTGTTGACATTGAAAGGATCCTCATCAGTTATCAAGTGTTTGCTTTCATGTGTGGAAGCTTTATGTTTTCAAGAATTCTTGTTGTGGGCAAACAGCTGCTTTATGCTAGCTGCTTTTCTAGCACTGATTGAACTGTATTGCTGAGGTTTCAGCAAAAAGGTAAAGTTGTGGCAGACAACTAAGATACTTAAATGACTGTTTTGCTGAATCTTTAACATCTAAAACCATGTGAAGTATCATAAGGAAAGCAGTCCTAAAGTCATTACTATGTATATTGCATCTAATACGTAGTCTTTAATTTATAATGTGTTCCACTTTGAAATCTCTTCTGTTAGAATTTTCCCTTCTGTCAGATATCGTCAGGGACACAAAAATATTTCCAAGTTTTATGTTGACCTTCAGAGGTCATAGCATGCTTATATTGTTGTGGTACCAGTATTCAGAAGATGACTGTCATTGTGATAACAGCGAATTCTTCAACTGGGTTAAAAAATAATATTTGCCTTTTTGTGGTTATGGAGACCAAGGAGCACAGTCTGCCCCAATCTTGCCAATGTAGCTGCCATCATTGTATGGCAAAAGCTTTCATATTTCTCTGTCTGTCAGCTGTGCCTGTCGTACGGATTTTTGGATCTTTAGGGGCTCATTGGCATTTATTGCTCCTGTTCATCTTTCACTAAAAGATATTTTCCTGGCCAGCATCATACTGTCATAGTCCCTATGTCACAATATGATTGCTGGCCAGTATTTGACCACTGCTTTCCATGTGTCAGAACTTAGGCAAGTTGAGGGGCAGTAGGGTACAGATAATCATTTTAATTAAGAACTGCTAAGTATATTTAATAGTTGCTTTGGATGATAGCACTGAATCTCCAACCTGTTGTTCTTTGTCAAAGTTGTAGGAGAAATGAGCGTATGGAACCCATTGCAAAAAAAAGCCCATCTTTATTAAGGCACTAGCCTTTCTTCTTCCTATTCAAATTGCTAATCTCATGCCTTGGTGTCTTTTCCCACATGGTCAGGCATGTTTCTCACTGCAATTTCATTGGGATGGTTGGATAGTTAAATAATAATTCTTGTAGCCTCAAGAATATATATATTTTTTTCAGCTCTTCCACTGTATCAATGCAGTTTCTTCAGTTTGCTTTTAAATCAGTGCTACCTTTGCCATCAGATGTTTGAATTTCAATGAGCTGTCAGTATATGGCACTGCTTTTTCCTCAAGCATTTATCTGTTCTGTGCATTTATATGTTCTTTATAGTTCATGAACTTAAAAGAAATCTAGCATTATGGAAGCAATTTGAGAGTCCGTATTTTTGAGGCACAAAGATGTATTAGTAGTTTGGCTTATACTGTAACACCATGCAGCTTTAAATTTTTAAACCTTCTCCAAAACAGGGCTTAAGTGTCCAAAATGATTGACTGTTCAAAGCTCCCTCTCTTCCAGTTTTAAAAAGAAATCAGAATTAAACTTTAGAAGTGTTGTCTTTTTATAGAAATTATTGGAATAATCCAGGTAGAAATAGTAAAAGTGACAACAACTTCATTCTGAGTAGTAGATGCAGAACACCAATTCAGAAAGTAAGATTCTTGTGTGTTGTGAGTAATTACTGGTGACAGTCTAGGCACAAAAATGTAGAGAGTGTCAAATAACTGGTTTAGCTCCAGTTATTGGAGTGGAAATGACATAATTCTGTCTGAGAATTACTGCAGTTGTGTGGGAGTAACCAAGACTTATCATAAAAGTTTACACTAACATTAATAATTGTTTTGTAGTAGACGTTTAAAGTTAAGTTTACGCTTCAGATCAGAACATTCTGGCAGACAGTGTATTCAAATCTCGTAGACCATACGTATGTTGTTGACATACTGGCAAGTCAAGGAAATTAGCAGTCTTCAAAGTCCAGCTGGTTTTTTGCTATTTCTGGCTGCTTTCCGTAGAATAATTTCAGGTTTTGGCAGTATAATGAACAACATACTATTGTATTAGGGTATTTTTTTTCTGTTAACTCCTCATTTTTTCTGTAGCCCAGAAATGAAACAGTGTCAAGCATTTTGTTAGAGGCAAAACCTCATATAAATGCTTTTTCAAGGAATTGTAATGCTTTTCATTGCAAATATATTTTAACAATGAAGTGTTTTTTCCTCCTCCAAAGCTTGCTGAAAGGTCTTTTGTGTTCCTCCTTTGGTCGCTTGGCAAACTGCTGTCTTAAGCTTCTGCCAAAGCTTTTTGGGGCCATCATACCCCGGACATTGTAGGCAAGGCAATCTGAACATAGCGGTCAGGAGAAGCCACTGGTTTTATAACTCAACAGTATTAAATACAGCATCAGTAATGCACTTTACATTGTTCAGTGGATATTTATGTTAATTATACTATTAATGTCTCTTTGTGACAACATGTAGTTAAGTGAATATTGTTCTCATATTATAGATAATGAAGTGGAACTCAAAACAAAGGCTTTATTGAAGGCTGTGTTATCATTGGCTAGCAAAGCAGTTAAGCAGAAAGTGAGAAGTCCTCTGTACTGTAAGTCCGCTAGAGAGTGCTGTTTCCAGTTAAATACTGCAGTCTCTGTGTGTCACTGACAAGAGGCTTTCACTGGGCATCTGGAGAGGGAGGACAGGAGAGAACAAATGAAGTATTAAAAGTATCAGTTATTTATTACACTGAGTTGGCAGAAAGCAATGGAGAACTATGTCCCTTCTCTCTTCCCATTGCTGGTTACCTAAAAAGCTTTGAGACAGTGTTATGATTTCCTTAGCTTCTTAAGCTTATCATCTTTCAGATTAATTTTCTGCAACTGTTATATTTTAGTGGTAATAGTGGTTGTGCTGAGTATTCATTAGAAATGTTATCTTGCAAAGCATAAGTGGGAGTGTTATTTCTTCTTAGAATGAATTTATGGAAGATCTTTCTAAACCTGCTGTTACATTCTGTAATCAGAAAAGTATGACAAAGCACAGTACAGAATATAGATTAGTTAATGAGAACATTGTAACTAACATGTTAAGTGCAATGATTTTAAAGGCTGAAAGAAAAAACTACAAACTTTTTTTTAACTGTACTTTAAGAGTTACTTGAGTTTCAAAGGCAGTTTTGTTTTCTGCTTGTTTTTGTTTTGTTGCTCCCTTGAAACAAAGCCATTTGACCACATAAACTCAGATTCTTTCAGCAAATCTTTGCACAATGTTCCTTTTTTTCAGAAGGATTTAGACAATCTTTGTGATGTACATCCTGGTTCTGTACATCTTCATAACAAGTATTTAAAGGAGTGCTGGGTCTTCTGTTAGCATCATGGAGAAAAATCCAGAATTTGCTCAGAATTAACAGGAGAAAATTAGAAAATGTCATTGGAGAAGGCTGATCATCGTCTGTGTTTTCATGCATAAGTAGTTCTACAGTTTTCATATGTTATCTGATTTTGTTCTTTCTAATACTCACGTCTTTTTCTTTAGTCACGTTTCCGCACCTTGCAGGTTCTGCACCTTCATGGTCTAATCTTATGGACACCAGCAAACAGTGGGATTACTATGCACGAAGAGAGAAGGACAGGGAACGTGACAGGGAACGATCCCGGGATCGGGATCGTGACCGGGACCGAGACAGAGACAGAGATCGAGAACGTACCAGAGACAGGGAAAGGGACCGAGATCACAGTCCAACTCCAAGTGTGTTCAACAGGTTAGTGAAGTGTCTTAAGCATACTGTAACTCTGTTCAAAACCCTATGTCCCTAATGTTCTTCAACATTAAAATTTAGTGTTCAGCTGTATATTCCACAGAGCTAGTAGGTAGGGCTTTCTCACCTTCCCCTTTTCTCTTGGAAACTATGATTAAACTTCTAAATATAAAACAGAAGCGTGGAAACAACAGTGTACGTCCAGACAGGTTGTAGTGCTGTAATAAGTTGTGACATAAGTCCTTAAGTTGTGATTTAAGCCCTCTGTGTGAATGAGATATCCAGCTCTCTTTGACATCAGTAGTTCTAAAAATATCTACATAACGACTAAATGAATTCTAATTGCCAGTTCAGTGCTAAGAGCAATGTGGTGTAACCTTTGACCTTAATTAATGGTGTTATTAGCTATTAAAATTGTTAGTTTGATCATTAGCACTGGCTGGATAATAATCTGCCCTATCTTTATTAAAACTATTATTTCAAGGTCAAGAACTTTCTTCATTTTCAGTTGAATGATGAGAATAATGGCAGATAGCTTTTTGCGGCTTTTAGCTCTCTAATTGCTTTTTTTAAAAAAAAATGAAAAAAGTTGCAACTGTTCTGTGTTCATGTGTACAAGTACAAAGCATTTAATGTTGCGCTCACTATGACTTCATAGCTGGCTTGCCAGATTTATCTAAATTTACTTTCTTCATTATTTGCTAAGAATTTTGTGGTAAACATCTTGATGCTTTTCTCAGTGGTTTTTGTTACAGTTTTTTGCAGAATAGAAGTGTTAGCTGTTAAGCACGTTCTTTTTACCAGTGGTTTTTACACTGTGGGGAGCGGGAGCACCTGGAGTCAACATTACTTCAGTTGGGAGGTGACATTTTTTGCATGATGATTGTTTGCTGAAGACCCAAACTGGGTGCAAGATAGGAGATTTTCCATGTATGCAGATGTGGTGACATCCTCTCCCATGTGCATGTACTGTGTTACAGGGTCGGTTTCTGAGTACTCAAGACCAATCTAAACATCTGTTTCTCAGACAGCTTGATTGAAGGCCAGAAAGAAGCCTGGTCATTCAAGGGTGCTTGAAATGAACCTTAATAGCTTCCAGGCCTAGAGAAATCTCTGTGCTGCTGCCAGTTATCTGTAAAGGAGGGGGAAGAGTAGGCCTCAACTTTTTTATGTGACTAAATTATCCACCATCTGTAGCAAAGCTGTTGCCACATGGCTCTGTAAGAAAACAGGAGGCCCTTAACTAGTGCAAGTTGCTTTGGGAGTCACAGAGAAGGTGGGAGTGGCTTGAGACAGAACATGCAGATGTAGTTTTGTTTTTAAGAAGGTTTATTTTAAATTCCATGCACTTATGAAAATAAAATGAAACAAACTAGGAGGAAGATAATGTGAACTATTTTAGCAGCTGCACAGATGGATTACTTTTATTTAAATTCCCTTTGTTTAAACTTAAGTGACACTGTGGTGAGATTTGGAATGAGCATAATCTTTAGCTTCTTACTGCTCAGAAATGATTACTTTCTGTGTTTCCTGTGGTTCATTTACAGATAAAAAAGCTGTATTTGTGTTACAGTATTTATTGAAATAGTTAAAAAAAGGGAATTACTTTTATTCTGTTAGTGTAGCCAAATCGTGGATTTATAATGAGCCTTCAGCTATCTTTGTTTTATATTCTGCCTTCACCTTGCTGTCCTCAGATAAAATTATGCGCATGTAATACAAAGAATCTCCCTCTACCTCCTTGAGAAGATGTTAACCTTTTTGGAAAGACTTCGTTTTCTTTTCTATTTTGATGGTTTCAAGTCAATTAGTTACAGAAAAAAATGTAAACTTTCAAATGTAATTGATACCTTACCATCCTGTGTTTCTTCCTTAGCAGTTTGGGATGAGAGGGAGGCAAAACACAACAACTATGTTTCCAGGGTCCTGGAACCCAATAATCCCATGCAGCAGAGCAGAGAAGGGTCTGTCTGGCTAGAAAGCATCTACAGGAAAGGACTTTGTGTCCTGGTGGACAACAAATTGAAGAGGACTTGGCACTCAGTGTGCAATAAAGATCAACATGCCTTGAGCTGCATTGGAGTATAGCCTGTAGGTGAATAATGGATATTTGGCACTTGATAACATGTGCAAAGTACTGTGTCAGTTTTGGGGCCCTTGGTATGAAAAAGAAAACGTTGATGGTCTAGGGAGTCCACTGGAGTGCTGACAAGGTGGTTAGCAGGGGACAGTGTTGATTTATCTTGAAAGTAGAAGGATGAAGATGATTCCTCAAGGTAGTTTTCAACTACTTAATGAGTGGTTATAGAGAAGATACATCCAGGCCCTTTCTTCATGGTACACAGAGAAAGGACAAGAGGTAATAGTGAAAAGTTACAGGAAGGAAAGTTCCCGTTAGGTGGCAGACAAGGAGGAGGGAACACAAAAAGATTGATCAAGGAGTACAACAGGTTGTCCGAAGAGGTAATGGACTCTCTAGCCTCGCAGATACTCAAAACTTGACTGAATAAGGTCCTAAGAAACCTGACCAGACTTCTGAGTTAGACCTTACCTTGTGGAGGAGGTTAGCTTGAGTGCTGTCTGAGAAATCCCTTCCAGCCTAAATCTTTCTGTGGTTCTTGAAGTATTTTTGAATACATGGTAAAGTTTTGAATATAGATATCAGGTGTTGGACATCTGTACCAAAGTGGGCTCTCCTGATTTGTGAAGTTAATAGCTTGAAATCTATTTTGAAAAAGTAACCAGAGGTGTAGAGAATGAAGATTTTGTGGACTGAACTATTTTGGTGCTTTTTTCCCCAGGGGCCCATGGGTAATTCTAAGTCCTCTTCCACAAGTCACAGATTATAGTGCTTTCAAGGTAGTTCCTGGAAGGCTTTGATAACATATGCCAGATACAAAATGGGGAGGAGATCACTGGTATAACATTGGGTACATGGCGTTTATTCCTATTCCTGACAGCTCCCAAAATATTGGGGTTGGCAAACTGATTTTTTGCTTTACTTACAGTAAGGTTGTTTATTTGCAGACATGTTTACAAGCTCTCATGATTCCTTAATAGTTTGCCAAAATAACATTTAAAAGGGAGTATTGATAATTCTTTTAACCTTTTCCTAGGGTGTTTTAAAATAGTTGTGTAACAGTGCAAATGCAGAATATGGGTTAACGTTAAAGGATTGAATCTCAACTTTGAAACCAAGCCCTAAGTCATAGAAACATAGAGTAGTTTGAGTTGGAAGGAGCCATTAAAGGTCTCCTAGTTCAACCTCCCTGCAATGTGCAGGGACATCTTCAACTTGACCAGTTTCCTCAGAGACCTGTGCAACCTCATGTAGAATGTTTCCAGGGGACAGGGCAGCCACCACCTAACTGGGCTATCTGTTCCAGTGTTTTCACTGCTCTTATCATAAAAACCACCCTCTTTATATCTAGTGTGAATCTATCCTCGTTTTATTTAAAACCATTACCCCTTGTCCTTGCAACAGTCTGTCCCTGTGCTTTTTATAAGCCTGCTTTAAGGTACTGAAAGGCTGTCGTGAGGTCTCCACAGAGCCTTGTTGAAGCTGAGCAATCCCAACTCTCTCAGCTTTTCTTCTAAAGAGAGATATTCTATCCCTCTGATCATCTCTGTGGCCGTCCTCTTGACTCATTCCAACAGGTCTGTGTCTGTCTTGTTTTGAGGGCTCCAGAGCTGGACACAGTATTCCCAGGTGGGGTCTCACCGGTGTGATGCAGAGGAGCAGAATCACCTCCCTTGACCTGCTGGCCTTACTTCCTTTCATGCATCTCAGGATATAGTTGGCTTTATGGGCTGTAAACTCACACTGTTGGCTCATGTCCAACTTTTCATCCACCAGTACACTCAAATCCTCCTCGGTAGAACTGTTCTCAATCTCGTCATCCCTCAGCAACTGGGGGTGGCCTTGACATAGGTGCAGGACCTTGCAGTTGGTCTTGTTGAACCTCGTGGGGGTCACATGGGCCTATTTCTTGAGCTTGTCTAGGTGTCTCTGGATGGCACCCCATCCTTCTTGAGAGCGTGCTGTGCTTCAGATGTATCAACTGTACCACTCAACTTGGTATTGTCTGCAAACTTGGTGTTGTCTGCACTCAATCCCACTGTCTGTGTCATTGATGAAGATATAAAACAGTCCTGGTCCCAATACAGACCCCTGAAGGATACCACATGTTACTAGTCATCACTGGGACATTGAGCAACTTTGCTTCCCCACTCTTTGTTTTGTGGTCCATCCACTTGAGAGGTCTGGGAAGAGAGATTGCCAGTTGTGTTCATCAGGAGGGGTTTGCTTTCTTTGACCTTCCTCTTCTGGCTGACATACATACCTGTAGAAGCCCATAGTAGCATTCTTTGCATCCCTTGCCAAGTACAGCTCCAACTGCTCCTTGGCCTTCCTGACCCCATCCCTACACAACTAGGCAGTGTCCTTATACTCTTTCCAGGATACCTGTCCGTCCTTCCACTGCCTGTGCATTTCGATTGTCAAGACCAGCAGGTCTTGACTTTGCCATGCTGGTCTCTTGCCTCCCTTTCCTAATTTCTCACCTGGGGATGGAGAGCTGCTCTGCTCTATGGAAAGCATCCATAAAGGTCCCCCAGCTCTGTTGAACTCCCTTGTCCCTGAGGGCAGTTTCCAGTCTACAAGTAGCAATCTAATTTCTTATGGCAAGATCATTAGAAGACAGCATTAAAAATTCAAATTTTAACTTTTTAATTAGATACTGATCATCAAAATGTTAGTTCTGGGATGTGATGTTGGAAGTAAGCTATATTTGAATTGGTTCTTGGTCTCTTTCAAAGCCTGCAGAAATGTAAGGCTCCTAAAATTGTCATGACTAGTAGTATTTTAAAGGTGTTTTAGTACAGGAATCCCACATATAACAAAAATTTTCACTTATTGTTCGAATCAGACTTTATCTTTGATTATAACATTTAGTAGATTACATAATCTGATTTTAATTTCATTTTTAACATTATCTTATGTTCTAAAACTGAGCTTTACAACTAGATTTCACTAGACACATGCTGTCTTTATGGTGCTGCCAAGCTAAGACACACTTCAAACGTAAAGTGAAGACTGTCATTCTGAAGTGGAAAACTAATTGTTGTGTAAGCTAGGCTAGTCTTCTCCTCAACATGACTTGTCCTAGAAACTCGCAGTTGATGTCAGTCCTTGTCTTGCTGTGACACTTGGTAGGAAAACCCTTTCCCTGAAGTCTTGAGTTAGTTTCTCATGAGAAGAAATGCTCAGTAGATTAAGATTTTTCTGTCATTTATCTTGAGAGTGTGTAAGAATATTTTTTTCATGTATATTCTTAGCATTACTGTCCTGAAAGTATCTTCTTTTTTGATCAGTGATGAAGAACGATACAGATACAGAGACTATGCAGAAAGAAGCTATGATCGCCACAGAACAAGTAGAGAGAAAGAAGACCGACACAGAGATAGGAGACACAGAGAGAAAGAAGAGACTAGACACAAGTCATCTCGAAGGTTTGGGTTTTTTTTTAATAGGATACGAAAGAATTGACCAGTTTGAAAAAGTAAACTTCTTTCAAAAGAACACCAAACAAACTGGAGTTTTACGGAAAGACTAAACACTTAGATGTACTACTTGGAAGAAGTCTACCGTATAAACTGTGGACAGACAAAAAGCAATGTTGGCCCCGAGTAACTTCATATTGAGTGATGTGTACAAGAGTCTTAGTGAGCAGAAATTATGAATTTGGGCACAGAATGGTAAAAATAGTAGATCAGAAATATGTGGAGTGACGCTCGCATTCAGCAGCATTAACATAAGAACTCAACAGTGATTCTTACTAAATAAAATAACCTTGATGGTTGCTGGATAGAAATTGTTCAACTTGATATCTTTTAAGTTAGAAATAAAGCTCAACTCCAGGGAACAGAGTCAATAAGAATTTTAAACTATTAAGGGATGACAGTAGGGACATGACATTATTAATAGTATTACTACTAGAATATGGGTTAAAAATGTGAAAAATCATTTGTTTCCCAACAAAAAGTACAGGATGGGTGGATATATGTATCATTCCATGAAAAGTTCAGTTTGGTGCTGACATCCAAGTACTGTATGGGTCGAAACAGAAGCAGGTGCCAGTTTTCAAATACAAATGCAAAGGCTGGGTTTTGGTACTCTGGTAATTTAATGGCACTTGAAGTATCATGCAGTTGTTTGAGGTATGTCTTTTTCTTCTCTGTTCATTTAGTAACAGCAGACGTCGTCATGACAGTGAAGAAGGGGACAGCCATAGAAGGCACAAACACAAAAAATCTAAAAGAAGCAAAGAAGGAAAAGAAACCAGTGGTGAACCTGCTCCTGAACAGGAAAACACTGAAGCTACCCCTGTGGAATAGGCTTGTGTGATTTTTGCCTACTTGCATATACATTAGTGCCAGAAATAGATACCTATAAATCCTGTTATTTTTCTGAGTATTAAAATAATTTGCTCTTAATCTGTTAGTTTGAAATCAAAGGTTACTTTGTTTTTCTTGAAAATAAAAGAAAATTTTTTTCATGGTAAGATTCCTGGACTTACTTTGTATTTTAAGAAACAGTGAGAAAACATCTTAACAGCTAGGGGCTTCTGCTCTTAAAGTAATATGTAGGGCTTCAATTCTTTGTATTCAGTTGTCTCCTTTCTTCATGAGCCAGTGGGATGGTCATTCTTTCACTGACTTTAGAAATGGCATGTTTTCACTTCTTTATATACCAGCACCTGGAACCGTGTGGGTTTAGTATAGGTTTTTAGAGCAGGTATTGGAAAATGTCATCCTTTACTAGAGGCAGAAATTGCAGACTCTTCAAGAACTGTGTATGGAGGTGAAACAAAAAAAATTAGGGAAATTAGGAAAGGTGCTTAGACTGGTGGATCGCTGAGCATAGTGATCATATACTTGGTAATTATGACTGGTTTGTTTGGGTGCATAAGGATGAATTAAGCTGGATAATCATCTCTGCCACTTTGCAGTGGTTTAAGAGAAAGTTCATTTTAGTCTTCGTTCTAGGGAAAAAGCTGTCCTTAAAACTTTATCAGGTTAACAAACATATCCTCTTCATATTGCTAGCTTGTGAGGGGGAAAATAAGGTTTTGAAACATAGGTAGGTTGGAGAGAAAGGCAAAGAACTATTTTAAGAAAAATTACAAGGCCATCATTACTTTCAGATTTACTCCAACCAGATGAGTATCAAGTGCAGCTGTCCTGGCAGTGCTGCAAAAATGATACTGCCCTATCAGGGTGCTGCTTAGGAGACTTATTTGGTGGTATTAGCAGTGTGCTTCCTTAATTGTTCTATATAAAAACCCTAGAATTAATAGTAGTAATCAAAACATACCAGGGAAACTACGTTGTTTGGGTTTGGATGAAAATAATGTCTGCACAAGTACACAGTTACAGCTATTTTTAATTATTTTAGAAATTTAATTCACAGTTTTACAGACTAACAAACAGTACTTGAAAGTCTTGAAAATACCAGCTTCATGCTGACAATGAAAAGGTACACATAATCAAAGTGCCGTTACTGTCTTGGATAGAAACTTTCACCTGATATTTGCAACTAGAAAAATTGCAAGAAATTTTTCCATAAGTCAGTCAAGGATTTCTTTTTGTAAATCAACATAAACTGGGTGAGCAGGAGCAGCTGCTCCTTTAATTTCATATTATTACAATGCATTAAATATATATATATATAAAAAACAACCAAAAAAACCGTTAAGAACACAGGGAAGGAAATACTTAAGTCTGTAGCTTAAATCCCTCTGAAGTGATTTTTCTGATTCGTGTCTCTGCTTTGCCTGAATTTCACTTCTCTTGACATGCAGGTTGAAATTTCACAAACCTTTTCTTTATAAACATATACTTAACCTCCCCAAAACACAAAGACTGATGTTCCATTTTTTGTCTGTGTTAAATTACTTGTCATACTCTCCATGATGACTTATTTTATAAAAGAGTGCCAGGCCAGGACACAATTGTGAGAGTAATTTTTCCTTTCAGTTCTTTGAGCATCCTTGCCAAACTAGCATGCATCATTCCTGATGTGTTCCTTCCATTGACAGCAAGGAGGATGTCACCACATCTGAAAAACCAAATACAAGAGAACAATTAATCAAGGTGACTTCTTATCTTCAGTGTTTGCAAGAAAAAAAAATGAGCATTACTGTTTCTTCTTTGGCTAACTGCTGTTCATGAATAAGGAAATAAAGCACATCTTTTTTTGTCCTTATGACTTTCTAACTAAACATATTTGAAGGAAAATAGGTTATAGCTCTTTCAGATGAGAATGATCCATGTTCTGAACAAACTATGACTTCTTGATTGATGTAAGATTGCTCCATAATTCTGCACTTACTCTCTTAAACTGTATTGGTTTTTGAAGGCAAGGTTGCTGGTTGTGTTTTTCTGAGCCCGTGATGTGAGAGCGCTGCTCTGTGCTGCCATGCTTTGTACTAGCCCAGAGATCAAACTGCCTTTTCTTTACTTATTCATATACTAGTGATGGCTAAACATCTACTACTATGAAGGCAAATCTGTTGAAGTTTAGGACACTTGCGTCCTATTTCCAGATATTCTAGAGGTAGTTCTGTATCAATGAGTCCTTTCTTTCCCCCCTCTACACTGTCTCCATGAAAACTAACACTTTTTTTTTTTTAAAAAAAAAAAAAAACAAACACCACAAATGAGCTAGATGAAAGACTTAATCAAACGCTACTTTTCATTAGTTAGTGACCATTACCTAATTCTGCCATCATTATACGCTGGTGTTCCACCAACAATGGATTTGATAAAGAATGGTTTGTTCCCAGAATGTTCTTCATAACCTCCTACGATGCTGAAGCCAAGACTTCCAGCTGTATTTCTTCGTAATACTATTTCTTTGTAGCTGTACAAATACCTGAAACAAACAAGTCTAATTAAAGGTCTAAAAGTAATATTCTTTATGTTCTTAATATTCTTTATATTCTGATGAATCTGCCTTTTCACACACCTGCAGAATGTTTTGAAAATGCAAAATAGTGCTGAAGTCCCAGTGTGTTAGACACCTAGACTTGCCTTCTGTTTTTGTGGTGCTGCTTTCCACAACCTGAAAGCAAAATTACTAGGTAATCTTGGGGTTAAAATATTAAATAATTTGTTTCATAGGGTATGACTTATGCAAATGATCCAGTTGCAGCTGAAAGTGATAGAGAAAAACGCTTGACTGAGACTGGATTTAATATTTGTAACTATCTTTCCAGAAACTGTATTTCACTTACCTTGTACAGTCCAGCAACTTGTTCTGTCTTCTAGAAAAGGGCCTGTATGTGATTTAACTGTGCCAAAAGTGGCCAGGCATTTATTACTGTGATGCATGTCAAGGCTAAATAATTTCAAGGCCAAAATTACCAGAATCACAGAGGTAGCACAAAGAAGAATATAAGTGGAAGAAGGGCTTTTTTCCTGAGCTTTTGTCAAGTAGTGTGGTAAGTCACAGCATGGGAGACAAAAAAGCCTGTCCACATCAGTCAGCACTCTGGAGTACTGAGACTGGTGTCAAGAAGATAGCTTGTCCTCACTGTAATGATTAACACAAGATTTTATGGGAAGAGAGCTGAAATCTGCTTCACACTCCATGTTTCATGTTACTGAAGTTATGCTGAGTCAAAGCTCAGCTGAAAGAAAGAGTAGAGGATGGTGAGAGTGGTAAGGTAATTAGTCTCTTACACTTCCCTGTTGCTCTATGTTAATTTCAATACCTGTTTTGTTTCTTTTTCTTTTCTTACTTTTAACCAAGCAGGAAAAAACCCCAAATTAATTGCATTAGTTGCATAGCATTAGAAGTAAGTTTCTAGTTCTTAATCCACTTGCCATTAGTGGTATACCTAGGAATGATTTAAGAGCCTGAAAATCCCTTTGCTATTCCAAATCTGAAATTATAGGTTGGTCTACATCAAGCAACTATTACAAGCTTTATTCAGAGACTCTTTCATTGCCTAAGAAAGAGCTGACACTCCTATAGAAGTATAAATAACTTTATCTTAAGGACCAATGCATCTAGATTTTTTAAAAAATTATTTATCAAATAATGCCTTTGCTGTGTTTCACTGCAGGATTTTATAGTAATACTATATTGGTCCCCCAGGACCCACAAGTATTCACCTGCTGCCAGGATGGTAGGTATATAATATTTGCTCAAAGATTCACTGGCTGCTAATGTAAGAAACAGGTGACATTTGCTTCTTTCCTCAGCAGCCCAGCATTATTTCTTTACCATCTGTGGACTTCTTTAATGTGCAAAATCACTTAAACCCTCTATGTCTGATGGTACTTACCAAGGTCATGACCAAGCAATGATAGGATTTGATTGTTAGTGGTATTACCTAGTGTTGATTTTAGGGGACAGGGGTCTCTGCTGCCTGGTGCTATGCCCACTGCTTTAAGGAGGACACAGCTGAAACTGAAAGCTGGTCAGGTAAATCCTAATGCCATAGAAAAGAAATAGCTGAGTAGCTAAAGACAAGAATAAAATGCAGTGAAGGCAAACAAGGCTTACATGCATTCTGTACATACAGTCTGTAAGGTTATCAGTTACATGGTCTCTGTCAGTCCAGAAAGCATAAATACATATTTGCTGTTAAAGTGTATGCTAAATTTAAGTAGACACGGTATACTAGCATTACGATTGCTCTCTCAGAGCAGAGAACATGCAAAGCAAGAAGCAGTAGGGACAAATACTCTTCCCTGACTCCTATCCCCTGCACTGCCTGTCACCTCACGGAAGCGAGGGGTGTAACCTGCTGTGACAGAAGGACCATGGAGACCAGGAGGGTGGGAGGAGAGGTGCTGGAGTGAAGCTGAGCATGAAAAAAGGGGAGGAAAGAAGTTAATGCAAAGTTTTTACGTGTGTCATCTTTGCTTCCTAAAACCTGAATTGATTAATTAAGTTAAATTCCTCAAGCCAAGTCTACTTTGTCCACAGGAGTAATTAGTGAGTGATTTCCCTGTCTTTAATCCATGAGTTTTTTCACTCTCATTCTTCCTATTTTCTCTTGACTTCCTGGGTGTGGCGAGTGAGGAGCTGTGTGGGTGCCTGGTGCAAGCCAGCTCCAACCCATCACCGTGGCCGTAGCTAGAGACCAACTCTTGACAGAGTAGGCATGTCTGGGTAGTGTTTGTACCTTTAAAATAATCACAGAATCACCAGGTTGGAAAAGACACCCAGGATCATCAAGTCCAACCATTCCTATCAGGGTGCACAAAGCTCAGCTCTGTGTAACACGGGTACTGCTTACTCCCAGCAGTTTACAATGTAAGCAGAGATGACTGTTAGGCCTGAGCAAAGAGCAGCTCAAAGGGAGTTAATTCATTTGGGTCTGTTTATGGCTGTATAGTAATAAAGACAATCTAGATATTGCCACAGAGAGAAAATGAAATAAGTACTTGCATCATCTGAAGATGCTTAATGTGTTTGAGTGGATCACTATTCTGTGGTAAGAAAAGCCTCAGCCTGTGTGTTTTGACCCAGTTACACTGCCATAACCCACTGAACTGCAACCGGTCCAAGGAGAGCTGTTCACTGCCTCGGAAGAGAGCAGCTCACAGTCTTCTGCTTCTATCTGTAAATACTCCAAAAGCTGAGGACAAGGGGTAATTTATGTGTGAACTTGCCTCAGATTCAAGATTTGAGGATAAACAGTGTCTAGGCACAGGGAGCTATCATACAAAATAATACAACTGAGCATCAGTTACTGATGCATGAGGAATTTGAAATGCCTGGTTTCAAATAGTTAAATGTACAATTCCCCACTGCTTTTCATGAAGAGATGAAGAGTGAGTTGCCTTATGGTCTGGAAATGAAAATCAGCCTGAGTTCAGGAGGACTTCAGCAATAATAGCAAACAAGACAGTGTCCACACACAAGTGGCACTGGAACACAGTAATATTTGAGAATTGCTCCCACCAGAGCCCTGCAGCTTGGGTGGAGTTAACGAGGGGCAGTTTCTGCCCTAATTCCATGTTTTACATTCAGTTCTACCTCTGGTTTGCAGAATTACTTTGGCCACCTCCTGTCTTTCGCATCTCACTTTGCAGATGAAGAAAGCACTCGTGTGAAGTACTAATGTTTGTAAATGTTATGACAGGATGACCTATGAAGTATTTTTAAGTGCTAAATGAGGGAAGGAGATGTGAGGAGAGCAAAGAAAGTAGAGCAGGAAAAAAACAAGCAAAAGTAGAAGAAACATCATGAGGCTGGGGAAATGCTTCCCGCCAGCTGCTCCACATTATTTTCTTGGTGTAGGCTTCACAATATTTCCCTCAAAAACAATAAAAGCAACCTGTCTTCCTCGACAACAAACAATTAAATCAGCTACTCTGAAATCAGTCTTCAGGCAAGAATGCTTAAGGTCCTGCATCACTGCTTCCTACCCACTCCCAGCTTGCAGTCTGTCCACTCAAAGGCAGGCCAAGTTTTGACAGATGTCAAATGCACATGTGTGTCTATTTTCTAACCGCCACATCTTGGATTGTACTACAGAAAGAACAGAGGAGTTGTTTATGTATTATCAAGCCATATAAAAGTGACAAAAGCCAATTTTAAGATCTCCCAAGAAAAGGGCCAAAATTTAAGTGAAAGCTGCAAACATTGAACTACGAAAGACAGCTTTTCCAAGGCATTGAGCTTTGGTGTGAAGAGACAGATAACCTGTCTGATTTCTGCTGCTACTGACTTGATCAATAAAAATGGTATAAGCCCCTAACTCTCAATATTCATGCCTCTTGTCTATGCCCTGACTGTATCAGGCATGCAGTCGTTGAGAAAGGGGCAAGTTTTGTGCTAGTATGGAGAATGAGGCATGCATAGGACACCAGCCTCAAAAGTGAGAAAGGTACTTTTAACTGTGTGAGTATTGCTAATGTAAGCTTGTTTTCTACTTCATCAGTCATGGACAGAGGTTTGTACATATTCTCCAGTGTTTAGCACAACTCAGCATGTTTTATGGGACCATCCTCCATGGGATTTTCATCAGAACTACATGTTTTTGGAACACAGATAGAAAGGCTCTCCTCTTCCCTTCTGCGCCCAAGCATCCCACTCTTAAGTCACACTGTCAAGCTGCCTCTGCACTCCCTACCTTGTTTGCTGTGAACAAGTACTCGCGCTGCGCTACTGTGGCTTGTCTAGAGCCACATCTTTCCCTTCTTGACAGAATTTTAAGAGTCCACTATCCAGACTGTTCCTGGCCTATCAGTGTTACTGCCTTTTCTATTTGCTGTTTTTCTTATGCAGGTGTTCCCATCCTGCCCACCTTCCCAAATACCTCCCATGATCCTGTATACTTGTGGTTTTGGCATTTCTTCTTTTCTATCAGCTAAGCCAAACCTTCTGAGACTTGCGCACCTTGGAGCAGTCTGTCTGGTAAATGATACGGCTTTACTAATGGCATCACAGTTTTAAGGCAGGTGAATCTTCACGATCTGGCCCATAGTGGCGCATTAGACATCTTTACCAAGATGAACCTGTCAGATGTATTTCGACAGAGAATAATTTTCTCTAACAGCAGGGAAGACTTTGTGAGACTACTGGCAATAATGTGTGATTTAGTGGGATGTTATCCTTGCCAAAAGTAAACTGAAAACCAGATAGAGAAAGGTTAAATGCTCAGACTGGAGGGAAATTAGTTAATATGATACTAGTTCTGGTGAGAGAACTTGCTGAAGGACTTCCAGATGTCTGGTGTGGGCCCTAGAGAATCTGTACAAGAGTAAGAGGGTAAGTACGCTCAGGCTGGGGAAGACCAAAGAGTCTGATAGTACCCAATGAGTGAACCCAAACCTGAGCCTCTTACCCTTACTCAACACATTAGCTTCTAATAAGGATAAAGTACAACTTTGTTACTGTCACATCTAATCAGTGTTTGTCCCTATCTTATGCTGACGCTCAGAGCAGTGTACCAGCTCAGCATACCCAATCCCCCTACTTTTCTTTGGCAGCAAAGTATTATGCCATGCTCTAGGCACAGGGCTGAAGCTGGGATAGAGCTACAATTAAATTCCTGTCAGCCTCGCGGGTACAAGGGCTGATTTTCTTCAGTCCAAAGGGGTTGGAATGGCTTCACACATGCAGCTTTTCAGAGCCGGGGTATGTAGAGTAGGCTTAGAGACTGCTTTTAAAATGGGGAAAACACCTTTTCTTCCCAAACTGCAAAGTGGAACTGACTGATGTGAACCCCGGAAGCAAGCCCACACAACTGTGGAGCTTTGTCCTTCATCTCCATCACCTTGCTGAGGACAAGGGGACTTGAGGCAGCTGCAGGTAGGAGATGATGACCAGGCACCTCAGGTTTTCTATACAGCCCAGCAAAGGCAGAGTTGGGTCAGGCAGGGTTCAATTGTTTGAGCTCATCTCGCAATGGATAGTAATTGAAGACTCACCTCTGCAGACTACAGGATCTGTGAGGCCTCTAGTCTCTGCAGGGAGCGTTACTCATGCTCTAGTGCCTTCAAAATGCTGCTGGTCAAACTCAGGGGTACAGAAACAGTGAGTAGGAGTAAGGACCTCCCTGGGCCTGCCTGTCTGCAGTGAGACTGGGTGAGAAAGTTTTAGCATTGCCTGTAGCAGTAAGATATGGACCATCCATTTACTGCTTTTTCTTTTTACTGCTTTTCTTTCACAGGAATAAGGACACAGTCCTCTCCACTGGAGGAGGAAACTTTCATCTGTGCGTGACAGACACACAGCCTGCCTTCTGCTCTTGCAGTGCTTTAGCATATGTTACACAGTTGTTAGCCCAACACCAAGACTCAAACACATCTGGCACTCACAGCAGACCTTGCTACAAGGTGAAGGAGCTCAAAACAGCTCAAGCCAGAAGGAGGGAAAGCATCTAACCTGCTATGTGAGACCGGAAACTGTGCCTGGAGCAAAAGCCCACCTGTTCTGCAGACCTTTTCATGCCCTCCCATAAAAGAGGAGGAGACACTCTGAACTGCTGCCAGGGTTAGGAATATGGTCAAAAATAACTCATCAGCTAAATTCTTAATCCCTTAAAATTAAATACTAGCTCCAATTGTGTGATGTTAGCTTTGCATATTCGCCTATCTGTAACATGTCCTCATTTAATACTTTACAAAATGTCGCTGAAGCTGTAGGTATGCGCCCTGCACACTGGGTTTGTTTGGGAGAACTTAATGATATGTGATGTGGCTTCTATTATCCTTACTGAAATGACAACACAGCTGCTTCCTGTGTATGACAAATGTACTTCTTTCAGTCGGGGGTGGGGTTAAAAGAGGTGATTCGGAAATACTGGCCAACTGCACACACATTGTAACATCTGGGCAAAGTCAAACAATTCAGCTGGATTTGGCTAAGGAGAAGGCTGTGCAGCTTGAGAGCTGCAGGAGGGGCAGCTCTGCCTTCTGCAGGGTGATCAAGCCTAGACACCAGTTCAACAAGCTCCTGTAACTCTGCAAGCTTTGCTTTTCACTCCCTAAGTGCCAGATACGTTTTCAAGGCTGGAACCATTCAGGACCCTTTCCTCCCTAGCTACATGTCTGTTTTTCCATGGACTCATACCCCCTTACAAAAGGGAGGTATTTAGAGCCAAGTCTGTGACAGAGCCTGGATTTAATTAAGATGTCAGTGCAATGAATCAAGCCAAAAAAAAAAAAATTGCCAGAAAATATGAGTCTTTCCTCCCATTCCCCTTCAGAGGATGCAATCTGCAGACTTACCGTGGCAGCCCCAGCCACATAATCCAGGAAGGTGACCACTCACTACTCTCAGAGGTGACTTGTGTGGCCTCAGGGGGCAGCAGGCGGCCCCATTCCTCCTGAGCTTCACACGTTCTCATCTCCAGGGCTTTGAGCACCACGGACGAGTTGGTGTTTTTCAACAGGGCGACGGCCTCGCTCCGGCTGACCCCCGTCAGGTCAATCCCATTCACGTTCAGGAGGATGTCACCTGGGACCAATAAAACGGGTGATAAAATACCCTGCAAGTGTTTCCAGGATTCTCTCCCCACCCTCACAAACAAGCCAGTCAAAGTCAAGGCCAAGTACTTGCTGCCTGATGAGGCTGTTTGTTAATCCTATCGTTTAACATGGATGTGAAGCATATGCTAGTAAACACACCACAGGGATGAGGGGAGGGGTTGTATCTCCACACACAGGATCATTGTCAGGCTGGATGGAGACTTTAGTCCTGGTTTCTGGTCATGTCATGTCCTGCCCCCAGAGCCAGATGGCACAGCCAGCATCCTGCCGTACCAAAAATCTTTGTTATGGGCACTTCATGTTAATCCAGGTCTCTGAATCCCACTTACAGATAACAACTTTCATGCTCAGCCTGAGCTTGAAACCTGAAATCTAAAAGCCTGAAGGTGGTTTTCTCCCAGCACTCTATAAATTGAGGAGATCCACTCTAGCTGGCTCTTTATGAAGTTACCTTTGCAGAACAATGCATTATTATTATACTGTTAAAGCCTGTTTGAAAGGCTGTAAGCCAAAATATGAATAAAGCATAGAGAAGTATGCTTTATTTATAATGTACGCACAGCAGCTTCAGAGAAAAATGCAAAGATGACCTCAATTACTACAGGGAGAACAATACAGACATCATTAATGTCATGCAAGCAGCCGTGGTGCCAAATGCTCAGCCACCCTCAGTGGCAGGCACTGAAGTCAGGGCTTCCCTAGGTGCCCTCTGCGCTTTGCTTGCGCACTCCTCCAGGCAAGGGCTGTATTCTCCAGCAGTCCAGAGAGCACACAACGAGCATTAACCTCTTCTTGTGGTCTGCTCCAATGGGACAGAAAACAGCCTAAGGGCTGCTCTTAACTGGAGAAGCTTATTGCACTGTTATAACATCACGAATTAATTTGCTTCTAATTTTATCGAATTAACCACGCTAAATTTTCCATGCTGCCTTATGATGAGTATTTTTTGGAAAACGTATCCCACTGAGAGACAGTCATTTCCCAGCAAAGGAAAAGGGGAAACTTGATGGTTTGCTCCTGTTGTCACATTCCTACATGTTCTTCGGATGAGCAGCCATAGCTCCTGCAAAGCAGAGGTTGCCATGCAAACCAACGCTAGGTGCTGCGACCCAGACTTGTGGGGCTGGGCTGGCAGTGGTTGTTCTGCCACACTACTGTGAGCCTTCACTTCCCTCAAACTCAGAATCCCCCTCCAGCTTCTAGGTCGTGACTGGTCTGAAACTGAATGAATGGCTAAGGGATGGAGAGTTGTATGGTAAGTGAATGCAGGGTACCAAAGCACTTGGCTTTTGGAGCTGTGACATCCTGAAAACTGTTTCACCATTTCCTACCTCTTCCTGAAAAAAAACCACTGATAAAATACACTCCTTATCTTACTGTAAAGGCTTATTCATGCTCAAGGAGAGAAACTATTAATTCTATCATTCTTACATTGAGAGCCAGTGTTTCCAGATACAATATTGAGCCACAAGGCACTAACCTTGTTTCATATACGATGGGAATTTGCTTCTTTATTTCTTTCAAAGCCATGAATTATATGACAAACAAGCACAATCATTTACACTAAAAACCCATGAAGGTTGTACAACGAAGATTTCAGTAGCTAGGAGATGGTGGTGCAACATCATTTTCCTGTGAAAAAGTATTTTCTTTTCCTACACCCCACTCCACAGCAATGATTACTGCTGCATATTACACCTTTTTTGGCAGCTGACTTGAGTGCCTCTAATCTTACTCGTCCCAAAATCTCTGGGATGGCTGAAGAAGTCAGGGTGTGATATTTTTCACTACCTTTCTGGTTTTCAGAGGAAGCCTTTGACTTAAAGCAGCCTTTCAAAATCCCCTCTTCTTACCTGTTTTTATCCTGCTGTCTCTGCTGATAACTCCTCCGGGTTCAACACTTATCACATAGACAGGTAAATCCCATTCCCGGTTAGATGCTCCGCCTGCTACAGTCATTCCCAGGGATTCTGTGTGATCTTTCCGGACAGCCACCACCTTCTCATGACAGGTGACAGCATGAAGGGTGCTCTGTGAGGGAGAAAAGAGCAAAAACAAACACAGTGGGCACAGGGACCTCCCTGACAGCTTAGGAGTTTTCTGCTGAAATGAATATTTCTCAAGAGAATACAAAAGCACTTCACAGCCAGATGGCAGGCCTGACTCTCTCCAGGTCTTTGGCATCTGTGGAATCAGAGCTACCTTCAAGATAATCTGTGCTTTAGTAGTTAAAGTCAAGCACTTCTTCCGCCAATATCAGAAGTGTTTTAAAGCTGAGACTAATGAAACCAACCTTTGAAATGTAAATAACGAATCTGATTTTTTTTTAAAAAAAAAAGGTGTTCTTGGTCTTAATATCACTAGTTGTCCTCATATTTTCAACTATAAGGTCACAGTTCTCATCTTGCTGATTACAATCTGAACATCATCTGTGTAGTTAATGAGAAATGGTCCCCCCGCTGGGTTAAAGGAATAAAACTTTCTGGAAGAGATGAGAAGGCAGACACTTTCTTTTACTCTTCCAGATTTCTGTATAAGTTACTGGTGAGAATACATTTAAATGACATATACTTCCATTCAGGAAAAAAGAAAGATATTTATAGAGTGAAGAGCCAGCAGTTTCCAAAGTAATTTTTTCTAGTGCTTGTGTTTAAAAGGTCACTTTGGGACAGCCACCTCTACTGTCTCATGCCAATTATCCCCCTGTTTTCCCCCCTGAACAGGGCAAGTTCCATACCCACCACTGTTCATGCAATAACTGTTGTATAAGTGAGAGTGAGACAGCTCACAGGTGGCCTCAGGACAGAGAGGCAATACAATCTCCTACAAAACCTGCGAACTGCATATCATGGTTACAACACATCCAGCACTTACAGAAGAGTTTGAGGGAGAAGATTCTTCTCCAGATAATCAGAGTTTAAATGTTAATTGCTTTGATCTCCATAAACTGTGCTCTTGGCATCAATTTGTGAGGATCCCAGACCCTTTTGCAGGAACAGCGTGATCCATTCCAGGTTTGTACGTAAAAATAATATCATGCTGCTAAATACATTTCAAATGTATATTAAGCCCCCCTTACACACTTTTCCATTCACAAGCATGGCCTCACATTTATAATATGCAAAAATAACCTATAAATCTAATTTAAAGCCACATTAATTTCTTCCAAGAAATCTGATATCCCACAAAAACATTCTACTTTAACTCCTGGGTCAGCTGCTCCTGCAGTGACAAAGATGGATGAAGAAAGACAGCAACAATAAGTTTTTATGGAAGTAGGGCAGGTTATATCTTTCTTTTATTTTTTTATTAAAGGTCTGTTTGGTGGAGTTAACTCCACATCAGGTTTTTGGTGATGCAACTTTGATCACAAAACCCAGAACACTTTAGTAGCTTAGCTTAGGATCTCTAGATGCTTCAGCAGAAAGACAGATATTGCCACAGAACTCCAGGAGCAAAAAGGCAAAGGGCTCAGCAAAAAAGGTCTTCTCTAAGTCACTGGGACACAAAATAAAGTGATATGATTGTTTGGACATATCACAACTGATCCATGCAGAGCACAGGGACGGTGCCAGAGTAATTTGGCTTATAGCTTGCAAATAAACCTAACAATTTATTAAAGTTTTACTTTTGCTTTTTTTTTTTTTAAAAAGTTCTTGTTCAGATAATTTTAACCCTTCATGAAGGTATAAATGCTTTAAATTTAGTAAATTCTATCTTTACGTAAACTAAACTTAATGTTTCATCCATGTCTGTAAAAAAATGTTTTTAGGGGTTTTTTTTGGAAATAAATGTTTTTTCATTAGGAAAAGCCTAGTTCCTGAAGCACACGGGATATGGGTACTACTAATTTTCACAGAAATGCAGTCTGAAATCTTGTAGCAGAATATGAAATTGGAATTAGACTTGCAGCTCCAAGTGTCCAGAACAATCCTGTTACTTATGCAGTGTCCATCAAATGTCTCAGACACCAAAAACACTGGCTGATGAACTAGCTAATGCTTTTCTTTGGGGAAATCAGTCCAGAGTGAAGCATATTTCAAAGCAGTGCTTGATAACAACTTGCCCTGTTCCATTTCAATGAAGAATCATAAAAATACAGGTACTTATATGCCCATATAAAACCAGTTTTCCTTTACTCTTCCATATTTCATTTTTAACATGATTGCAGATAGAAAGGAATTGTGGTAACTCAACTGAGACAAAGGCAGTGATGAAAGGAAACTAAAGCCTTTCTTAGTAAACACATATAGAGCTTTCTTGGAGGTACAACTGATAACCGAGTAAAACAGTTAAAACGCAATGTTTATCAGTGACTGCATTGTCTTCTAAACAACTCTCCTTCTCTGTCATTTTGAAGTGAACTCAGAGCTCAGGAGAAGAAAAACAACACTTCATCTCCTTTTAAAAAATATATTTTCTGTATTTTTACTGTAAAGTAAATATTTATAGCAGATTAGCCATGGCACCAAAGCCATGAAACGTCTTGAGGGCAGAGGACATAGTTGTGTTGCTAACCTGCTTGTATGGTCAGAGAATGTTGCCTACCTGACCAACAGGGCAACAGATTTGTTTTAAGTATTATCCAATTTGTCAGAAAGGAGAACACAGTTCCAATTAAAAACAAGTGCTATTTAATTAATGTCAAAGCTCCCACTGACTTCAAAGAAATCAAATCTGGCCCACTTAGGCATTACCGCACAGCTTAACAACCTCAGCTGCACAAGAAAGTGTTTCTGATGTATCTTTTCTGAACCCAGACAGCAACCAGAACAGTTTAAGCTGTGCCTCCCCTGTCTCCATACACAGGAAAACACTTTGGTGAGAGCCTGTGCAGAACCAGTCTCCCAGCACACCATACACACAGAATCGCTGCCACCAGAGAAGGATGTGGTCACTGCAGACAATCCTCCTCTTTCTCCCGCACCGTGTTGGCAGCATGGCTGATTGGCATTGGCCTGAAAGAGGGATGCCTCCTCCCTCTTGTCAAATGGAAGTCATGAGGGCAACAGCTTGGCCAGAAGTGGTTTCTGAGCAGTTGTACGAGTAAGACGACTGCTGGAAGCTAGAGTTTATTCTTGGCAAGGAATACAGCCAAGGTTTGAGAACAATTTCAGCCCACATTTACAGACATGCTCTACAGCAAGAGTTAGCTGCCTCAAAGAAAACATTCCTGATCTGCCAATACCACCTCTTGAAGTAAGACCAGTAGGGTAAAAAAACCACTTTAAAATTAATCAGAATTCTAGCACTTTAGTGATCTCTTTATCAGCCATCATAAGAAAGATATTCCATTGACGGCAGCAGGTAGCAGACTCATCAAACCATACACACATAGGAAATTCCCTTCACAGCAAAGTCTGGCCAGTGAACATTGCTTTGTTTTTAACCAGGAGAATGCACTGCATTAGGACACTGTTCAGGTCCTAGGCTTGCAAGCACTACTCCTGCACTAACATCTATTTAAAAACAAATAACATTTTAAGTCTGCCAAAGCCTGGAAATTAGCGACCTTTAATTGCAAACGTTCAGTTAAACCTTCAGCAGAAAAAGCATGAAAATTTAAACTAACACACTCATACCCTATAAAAGCAAGTAACTCTCCTGTAATGATTTATCAGATCAGAAGCTTACAGTGCCTGAAGATCATCATGTCCATCAGCTGTACTGATCTATTGCCAAAGCATTTTCTCTGGTACAAGCCCTTCACTGCACACACACAAAGATAAATGGGGCTAGGAAAGCCCATAATTTTCATTTTTGCGTGTGATCTTTCCTGGAAAGTGCCAAAACAGTGGCATTGGGCAGAAGCCCACAACCATATGCTCAAGTATGTGCTTATGTAGCATCCATCTCTTTTGGCAAACTGGAAATCCCCCTAAAAGCATTGGCCTATCCAACAGACAATGATTCATTAATCTTTAAAGGATAGTTGCAAGGTCAATATTAGCCCTTCAACCTCACACCTAACCAAAATAATATGCACTTTACAGAGGACTCCTATATAAAACCTCTCCAAACAGGAAGAGGAAGTGGGGATCTAGGGCAGCGTATGGGAGACTAGTCATGCCTTCAAATAATCCCACGTGGTATCAATTAAACAGATCAACATGGTAGAGTTAGCAGGTCCTCAGAGCTTCACTGGAAATCATACAGTAGCAATACAAACTAATTACTGTCCTACACATATCTCCCTAGGGAAATCATTACTTCATTAGGAAGTAATGCCTTGCAGATGCATGATTAGTTGGGCACTATTTACTACAGGGTAGTAGCCACCAAGCATTGACTCTGCATCTTTGTTTAACTCCTGCTGAACTAGTCTCACCTAACACGAGCTGTGATTGAGACTTCAGGGAAAAGGAAAATTAAAAATACCCTAGCTTATATTTTTTACACATAAAACACTGAATAAACATAGTTTAAAGATTAAGAAAAAAAGAAAAATTGCAAATAATGGATATCTTTAAATATTTATAAAATGCAGAGCTAGACTTATCTCCTGGCTGACAGCTGTTCACATGATCTGACAGCTGAATCAGTCCGAAGGTCCCTTTAAGGACACATCTCTCTGTCCCTCAGGCAGGAAGGATTTAAACCAGCACTGTCCATCCATATTCCTGATGCACTCCTGGCATGAGTAGCCAGGGGACCAGCTCACAGGTTTTGCATAAGTGATAGCACTCAAAGTGATTACTGTATTATAAGACATGTGACTTCAAATTTGGTGAAATAAACAAATTCAACTGCTGTAAGGACATATCTTGTTCTATTTACAAGGCAAAGAATAACGTTCTGTAAACTTGGGAAGTGTATTTTCAAAGCTCTTTCTGCATTGGTTTCTGCTTTAAAACCTCATACATTTGACCATGAGTCTCTATGCTTTAGGCAGAGAGCACATTGCGAGCCTTAATGCACTAAACACATGAGGTAACCAGGTACATAGCAGGGGTCGGAGGGACAGTTTTGCAACCAGAGCCATATCTGGGGAGATGGTTGCTCTGTGCCACTTGCCCCTGGGTAATATCTGTCTGTGCTGCACATTGCCAGCCCTCACAGCCCCCACCCTGTGCAAGTGCCAGATGCTGCCAGAGCAACATGTTTTGGGTACAAAGTTCCACAAAAAGACAGCAGTGTCTCAGCAGCCCTGGAGATTGCAGTCACTGTCTATTGCTGAACTGCCAGCCACCAGAGCATGGATATCTTGAGAAATGAGCAACAGACTGAGAAGTAGCATAATTTTTAAGCAGTTTATGGCAAGCTCACAGGGCAGCATATGAAAGATTTTTGCCTGAAGACTGTAAAGTGCATTGCCCTTTGCTGACTTGCACCACTGACGAGGTCCATGCCCGTGGCCAGGATGATGTGTGCAAATCAGCCTCCTGCCCTATCACTGCTCTTCACTTTCTCCTTCCCTTCCCACCCCAGATGGAGTCAAGCCTGAAGCAGCATATAAATAACAGCAGCACAGCTTTTACATTTCCCCTGCAAAATAAGACATGCTACTTCTTGTATTAGAAGGCACAAATAACACGCTGAGACACTAAAATGCTATGTGCCCTCCCAGTCCCCTGCCCCAGAGATGGCAGAGAAATCACGTGAGCGCTTGTGCCCTCACCTTGCTGGGGTTGCTTCTGTCGGTGGGACAAGGCTGTGGGATGCTGCTGCCGTAACTCCAACCCGTCTCCTGCAAGATGTCAGGGGTCTGCTGCCTAGTCTGTCGTGACACGACAAAGTGAACTTGCTTCTCGCTGGCCTGTTGAGAGGAGGTACAGCATGAACGCCATTGCCCCAGCACAATACACCCCCACAATTCAGCCCCAGGGGATTAATGAAATGTGGGTCCTGTTAAAATGTGGTTTGGATTTCCTGCTAATGTGGTTACAATGACATAAAGCAGTGACTTCAGTTCAGGTCAATAAAGTCCATAAAAATTTACTGCCACCTACTTAATACTTCACATCAAAATTTGTTCTTAACTCTGAAAAACTCTTCCTATCTGCCTCAAATTTGGCTGGAAGCAGCAATTCATAGGGATTGCTGATCAATTCACACACACCTGCGGACACCACTGCAGAACAGAAACGTGCCTGCAACAGCAAAACAGACAAGCAGAGCTGCTGTTGCCAGTCCAGAACTCTGAAAAAGACACAATTAACTCTGGGATGTGCTCAAGACTTGGCTGTTAACAATGGGGAATAAATGTTATAACTGAGTCCCACCTTCATGCCACAAGCATGACAAATGTAAGGCAGCTTAACAACATGAATGTGCTACAATTTTGAAAAGTAAAATCCTACTGCACCAGAGCACACATAAAGAGTGAGGGTGTCAGCAAGCACACAATGTAACGGAGTTTTGAATGGGGAAATTGGCCCAACCTCTCACTCTAGAAACAGGAACAGCAAAAAAAAATTAATCCAAAATAAGCTCAAAATCCTTCTTGGCCTTTTTGCACAACGCAGTCATAAGACTTAGGTGCCTGAGAGATGTTGTAAAGCTTACACTGAGTTATGTTTGACACTGTTCTTAAGGTATTATATGTATGCCTGATATTAATGTTATCAATTCTGTGTAATGGTGATTTTTTCCTGTCTTACTGAATCAGTACTGTTTCCCTGGAAGCAAATGGCTTCCTTCTTCCCTCAGTGAGGGAATCTGTTCAAGACAACAGTGATACAAGGAGAGAGCTGAGAGGGAGTGGGGTTTAGCTGGGTAAATCATAGATATCTGCTGCAAGTGCAAACCAACATGCTGAACTAAAGTGCAGAAATAGCCTCAATGCTATAAAAGCATAGTCAGAAAGTAAAAAAAAAGTCCTCCTCACCAGGTTAAAGATCCTGGTGTTGTGGCAGGCAGGAGAACCTCTTAAAGGTGGGTCTCCAGAGGGACACGTGCCTGCTTGCCTGAGGAACTGCACAGTATCTAATGTGGAGCCCCCTGGAAGTAGTCGTGCTTGTTGTCACGGCAGCCCTTCACAGTGAACAGGGCACATCAGACATCCAGGCTTACTTGCTGCCATGCTGATGTGCCCTGCTTACTGTGAAGAAGATCCAAGGAAAGCTAGTATTGAACAAACAACTGGAAACCAAACCTAGTTGTGCTATTGAAATCAGATCTCCAGCAGGCAATTAACAGAAGCCAAAGGATGCCCCTGGGATTTTTGGTTTTATAGATAGGTTTGTCTTTCCTGGAGCTGGATTCAACAGTAGTAACTGAGAGTTTAAAAATGCTTTTGAAAAATGTCGCTATAGTTAAAGAAAAGCAAGCTACCTCTCCTAAACTTCAAACTTGTAATCTGCATATTAAGGTTGTACTATTTGCAAAGAAGGTGATATCTCAGTAAAAAATGTGCACTTCTTTGTTGCTTTCCCAGTATCTTTGGGGATACTTTCCCAGTATCTTTCCCAGATCAAATCTCCATAGCTTAATAATATGTAATTCTGTACATACACACATATTTCAAAATAATTTTCTAGGTATTTGTACTTGGTCTGCTTTTATGGAATCCTAATTCCTGGACTCTGGATTTAACTAGTACCCAAAAGCAGAATGCTGTATCTTGGAACAAAAGAAACCACCCTGGCCCCTAGTTTGTAATACGATTGAGATGGAACAGAACAATGCAAGACTAAACCTCCTAAGGGCATATGGCTCCACAAAAATCCAGTTTTCTGTAAAACAAACAACTTTAACTTATGCAACTTCTGTTTGAAACTCATCTGCTGCCACATGGTTAGTCTCAAAGTTGGTTATTTAGAGAAAGGTTGTAAATGTGATTAATTCTTGTAGAACAACTAGCAAAAGTCTCTGTTGCAATGTCACATATGTCTCCAGGTCAGTCAAGTTGAGGAATTTCTCAGAAGTCCAGAGTGTTTTAAAAAGTTATCCAAACAACAAGGCCAGGTTTAGTATTTACGTTCTTCCATATAAAAGCCCATTAACTTTTCTGCTGATCAGAATATTAATTACTGCTTTAATCTGACCCCTCCCCCTTATGACTTGTTTTTCCCACAATTCCTCCTCTATTTTTTATACTGAAGCAAAGATTAAAGAAATGGGGTTGTCTTTGAGACTGAATGCAAGTAATAGCTGAAACAATCTACTGGAATTAAAATGTTTTACAGCCAAAGCCAATCAAATAGGGAGACAGAGTCACAATGGTAACTGCATCTTTTGATCTCAGCAGAAGTTGCCTCATCCCTTGCAGGGATGATGGAGCAGGGACATGCTTTGCATCATCCAGCCTGCAGTGGCCACACAACCTGCTTTCTGCCAGCAGCACTTGTCATGTCAGAGAGGGGGTCATGCACCCATCACAACTGCTCAAAACCATGGTGGAGGGAAGATGGAGAAAGGAGGGTAAACATCTGGGGGAAGTAAAGTCTGGCTCAACCGTGCAGTTTGGTTTGATGTTCTCACACAAGCACTCACTGCTCTGTTACCTTGTTCCTTTTCTTGTCACTCCCATGGAAAACAGATGTGGAATGTCACGTTATTTAGATTAAAAGTGCCATATCTGACACAAGGCCGTGACTAAAGCTGACATGACAAATAGGAAGCAGCAAACTCCCAAGCGTTAAAATGTGTGCACGTTCCTAATTAGCACCTACACGTTTAGTTTGTTTCAGTTCTTGTGACTGAGCTTATGAACAGCCAGACACCTAAACTACTGATTAACAACTACTCCACATATGCTAATGTATAATTGCTAAAGACCTAAAGAATCAGATTTGTCCCAATTATTCATTATTTAGAAGTCAAAACTAATCAGATTCCACAGAAATCTGATGTTCTCCCAGTTGTGCTTGGACCAAAAAGCCACCACCACCTTTTATGATATGCCATTTTTGCTTTCAAAGAAATCAATAGCGTGTTTGAAGTTTCCATCACTGTTAATTTGAAGACCTTAATATACTATGAATGACACATGTTGAGGTCTCAACAGGCAGAATACTGTTGAGAAATCAAAAGACACAGTAAAACATCCCTTCGTGTAAGAAGCAAATGCAAAACACTTGTGGCTTCAGTATAATGGGTTTTCTCTGGCTTTAACATGGAAACAGGAAAGGCAAATGATAATTGATGGAAAAACATGACCAAAAAGACATAGATTCTGGCAATTTTGCTTTAGATAAATGTGATTCATAGAGTTCACATCAATGCAATGTGATCTGCACTGTTTGGAAACCTGAGTCTCCCACTTGATGGGCATGTTGTTTAAATTCACAGAGACTGGTATGCATTGCAAATATTATTATAACATCCACTCTTTGGAACCCAGTAAGAGCATTAGTTGCATTTTTAAACGCTTGTGTGTGAATGGTCTAATTAGTAATTTTTTTCCATTTAATCTCTATGATGCATGTGGTTTTTTTGCTTATGAAGAGCTGTTGCCTTGTTTTGTAGCCATAAAGAATTGTTCCAAGAATACCAATTTTGTAGAAAAGTTTTCATTCCAGACTTGTTCCCCTCAGAGAATTTAAACCCCACCCCTGCTGCCTTCTGCTCCCAGTTAGTGAGCTACATAAAGTAATCCAGAAAGATGCTGGACCAGATTTTCAACAACTGGCATTATGCAAGGGGATGCCATTTTCTTTATCTATGCTATAACCTTCTCAGTAACAGTTGGCTACAGCCAACTGTGAACCTCTGCTAAAGGAGGAATCCCTTCCATGAGATACATAGATTTGAATGCTTCTTTCAATTTGACTCATTACCTGTTGGAAAAGTGAAGCATCCACAATGATTTGACCTCTTGTTAAAGCACAAGAAATTCTTTAATATGTGAGTACTTTACATCCCTCCAAATAAAATGTAAACTTGCACAAGTATAATGACTGCTATAAATACGAGATAAAACCAACAAAAGATTCTTGGCTTTACTTTTTATGTTGAAGTTGTCTAGAAATGTAGGTTGTAAATAAAGAAAATAAATGAAATTTGTTCTAGTGGGGAAGTTAGGCAAAAGCTGACTGATTTTGTAGCTGAGAAAGGCACAGTTTTTTTTCTGACAGTTTTGTGGTGAGACAGTTTAATGCATGGCAGAGACAACCCTTTAGTTGTCCACACAAGCATAAACAGAGATTTATAACAACTACAGCCACAGATCCAATTTTTTAAAAAACATCTGGATTTCCATATATTGGATTTAGGTAAGAAATGTCTACAATGTATGGAGTGCATTCACTTGCAGAACACACCCATGGGAAATCACTGATTCTGGGAGGATGATATTAACCCTGAAACATGCTGTCCATTGCCTTAGGCTGCTCTGGTTTGCTTCAGGGCCGCATCATGGGGCTCCTCTGAGACTCCTTCTGAGATGGAGGAGCTGGATCCAGTACTCCCAGGGTGAAGGCTGGCCTGCATTCTGGCAGATGGCATCACTTTTTGGTGATGCACATGGCATATGGATGTTTACATTGAACTGTATGTTACAAAGCCTGATGGTAGCAGCAGTCACTGAGACAGTCCATGTCCAGATTTACCCTTCTATCCACACTGAAACCAAGTTGCTTTTAGAAGTGTAAATTCCCATGTGAGCTTGACGTGGTTCCTACCCTCTCCAAAATCACACACATTAAGTTTGGGCCCTGCTTTGCAATGGATGGTAAAAATACACTGCTTGGGTTTTGTAAGGTTCAGAAACAGCGGTGGTTACAAACCTGTATCAACTGGGCTGCGCTCTCTGGGCTGCCGTATCGATGGTCATGCCCATTGATGGCCAACACCCGGTCATTCTCCTGAAGCTGTCCATCGCGGGCAGCCACTCCTCCTTGCAGCAAGTTGAAAATAAATACTCCTGGTTCATCAGCCTTGCGGACCAACTTTATTCCCAGCTGCTCATCTGGACTGCTTTTGTTTAGCACAACATGGAAACTGTTGTCCCTGTTGCAGAGAGCATCAAGGACAAGTCCACTGTTTCGGCATCGGTACCTCTGCTCTCGGAGCACTGTCAGTCGGAGCACATGGCAGGGTTGTTTCAGGATTGACAGAGCGTAGTTATGAGGCACATTTTTGATGTCCATGCCATTTACCTGGAAAAGAGAAGCATAAATCAGTAGGAGAAAGACTGTCTGATCTTAATTGGCACTGGAAAGGGCAGATCTGTTTACAGAGATATCTTCATATGAAGCGATGTGTGCTATTTCAAACTGTGTCACGCAGGAGGCCAAGTTTGCAGTGCAGAACTGTTTTCCCCCTGAGGAAAGGACACACTGTACAGACAATTTCTGCCTCTTTTTTCCCTTTTCTCCCTGATAGTCTGCAGATATACATGTTATTTTCCAGCTTTATTATAATTCTTCCTCAAGCTCCAGTATCCTTTCAACTATCTTATTCCACTAGCTTTCGACTTCAGATCACCTTGCCAGCCTTTCCTTTCACTCCCACCGCTTTCCTGCTGTTTCTCTTCATTATCTCCCAGCTGTCCTACATTCAGTAAAAATAAATGTTCCCCACTAACGAATCTCTAATTAAAATGAAGAAAAAAAGCCTCGAGTAAAAGTTCAAATGTCCTGGATACTTACTAGCAATTATACTGATATACCGCACCAGAGAATCAGGCTTTTTATGTTTCTCAGTGTTTTTCAGGTAAAATTTAGCATAGATGGCAGTAAAACTGCAGAGTTGCCACTTCGTTAATTTAGATGGAGAAAAGAAGGAGAAAATAAAGAGAGTTCTGTCATGTTTATGTGTGTAATAGTGAGTGGTATTGTACTTTATCGTTCTAATGAAAATCCCTTGCAAGGTTGTAATTCATCACTGGCTGGAAAGCCTAAATAAGACAAGTTATTTCCACGTGGCTTTACATTGCACAAATTGAACCATTTAAACATGAAGAAACATCTCTACACTGCAACAGAAATACCATACAAGCGGCACTAGATTTTGAAGACTGTTTGCGTGGGCACAATGGGGCTGTCCCCACTGTGGACTGACAGGGGGACTGTACCCTTGGAGACACAGCTCAGCTAACTTTAAGTTACCAGCTTGAGTACTAGGAACAGTATGAGCTACATCAGCATGGGGCTGAAATCATTGTCAATCCTCAGTAAACCCCCAAGAAACCAGCTGCACCAAGCTAAGCCAGGCCCATCCATGCTGCAATTACAGCTTCCCATCACAGTTTCGCTCTGCCCTGCAGGAATGGTTTTGGCTCAGTAGTGCCATTAACTCTGTTGCTCTGTACTGGCATCAGGACAAAAATCCTCCCTGAAACACATGACCGGGTAACATTCATCCAACTGCCACACGGAAATGCGATCCAGAGGCATGTTCAAACAGTGCCAGAGTGAAGTATCTCAGCTCTGTGATCCTGTGAAAGCCATTCATCTGTCAGATGTGAGGCAGAAGGCATGTCACCACCCTGGCATGCCTCAATCATCCTTAGCTACCACAAAGATCAGCAAAAACTAAGAAAAAACTGTGGCTTATATGTGGTGCTCTGAACTTCAAAGGACAGTATCCTTCCTGAGTACTCACATGGAGATCTTTGTAGGAACTATTAAGGCTGGGAGAACTATTTACAAACCCTACAAGCCAGGCATGCCAGAGCAGGCAGTAAGATACACATCCAGAATCCCACATGGAAATGACCCTGGGATATGCATGCCCAGACATGAAGGACATGACTGCCTTGCAGTCTACTCCATTTCCAGCTCCTATAGTCTTATCCCAACTAGTGCCACACTGACTAGCCTGGGTACCAGCACCACCCTTTCCATGGCAGCATGGCCCACAGTGAACAAAGTAGTCTGTTCAAATGTTTACCTCCGATTTGGAACTCTTTGCCATCTCTGGACACACTTTCATCAATATTTGAGCTACCTGATTTAAGTTGATTTGGGTAAACCTGTATAAGCCTCAGTTGTACTTTTGGTGTGTGCTTTAAATATACTTGCAGATTCCAACTGCACACCATCAAAACATTGAAGTAAGAAAAGGAACTAGCATTTTCTATTATTGCTCTTTCCATCTAAGGACTGAAGCATTAGCATAACTTAACATCCTTGCAGAGCTCCAGGTTGCTGGGGCAGCTAAGAGTGCAGTTACCATTCAAAATCCACTGTCGAAGCCATTGTTCACTAGACACGTGATCATTAACCATCTAGCCCAATTCTAGTTCATCCACTACACATTCCTACAGAAACAGGAGCAGAAGTAGCAGCCAACAGCTAATACTACTCATGAAGCAACACTCCCAAAATGGAACAGGCAGTGTGTCACACTGAACACCTCACACAGCAGCTAGATGCAGACCCTGACCAGACCTCTATCATTTATCCTGGTGTAATTGGGATTTAAGGCAATGGAAACCTCACTAACTGAAATTTAAGCCAGCAGTTCAGTAGAAACAAGACAAAAAGCCCAACCTCTGCTTCCAGAAAAAAAAGAGCATTACATTGCATTTTGAATCTATCATGTCTGTAGATGACAGAAATCAGAGAGACTTGGTAGTTAACAGGAAAAATAAACAAACCTGTAAGCCTCAAAAACATTGAAATGAATGAAAACATCACAGCATGCAGAGGAACTGATCATCCTTCCAGGTACATTATTCTATCCACACAAACAAGCAAGATTGCAAATCGCATCTCATGATCAAATGTGCTATTCTTTGTTAGGATATTTGTATCTTGTACCTCAAAGGTACTGTACCTTTAGTATCATGTCTCCAGGCAGCAATCTTCCATCTCTGGCAATTACCCCATCTCGATAGATATGCTGTATGATAATGTGAACCAAAGGAGTCTCACTGCCTCCCACAATCCTAATAGACAGATTTTCATGAGGATCGGTACGGTTGATCTTAATGCAGGTAATCTCTCCATCTGGAATCAGGTGATACAACCTTGGAAAACCTGGAAATATACATTGTAAGGTATTTATTTGACATCACAGCTCTGCTTGGTTAAAAATAAACAGTGCAACTTCAAGTACCTGACTATCCAGACTAGGTTTTATGCATGAATATGATTTATACTAAGTGTATAATATGTATGTTTGCTGAATGGACTTGAAGGGATCTTTCTTTAATTTATACATTCAAACTTCCTTTTTTCCCCCTATAAAACACAGTCCTAAATATTTGATGTAATCCAGACAGATGAAATGTAATTAAGAAAAAAAACCCCTAACAGTTACATGCAATAATATTTTAAGGGAAAACTTCACATTTTTAGTCACCAGCAATGCCTGGCCACAGTTCCCTTGCTGGCCCTAGACCAGACAGGCATGGACACCCTAACAAATATGCATCTCTGTTGCAGTGGGCTGCACACCCTGTCTCACTGGTAGCTTTACAAGGTGGCCTGAGCAGTGACTGTCCCATTTCCCTTCATTTTTGGTGCCACAGTAGAGGACTGGGTGCTTGGCTTGTGACATCCCAGAAGCTCTCTTTTACCTTCAGCTAAAAGAAAGGCAAGATTTCTCAGGCAGCCCAAAGCAAACAACTTCCCTGCCAGACACCTCTCCTTCCAGTAATGCTTGAACTCCAGGAAGCAGGAATAACTGGCTCTTACTGGGACGTGTCTGTATTAAAACCACCATAAGCTCAAGATGCCTGGAGGGAAAGACCTCCACTGACCCTGGCAGTCTAGGTGTGGGGAAGAGAGACTGATGGTGGGCAGGGGTCCTTTTTGTGTTTATAACTCTGGATAAGAATATCCTCTTCCAAACCCTACATTTCAACTGGCATGACTGTTTTCACAGCACATCACCAATACTTTCTTTCTAGGTCAACCCAAAATTTTAATCCACATTCAACAGTGAGCAAAGCTGAAGTAAAAGCACAAGTGAGTTTTCTAGCACAGGTATACCAGGCTTCAAACATTTTAAATCCCCCCTCCCAGGTAAAAGAAAGTCTTTGAATTATTTGTGCGCGTGCTTAATCCAGCACTTATATTAAAAACATGTAAGTCAAAAAAATAAGTGCTAATATTTTTTCAATAACCTATTTTAGAAACAAAAGAACATTGACTTGTACTCAATAGCGGTAAAGTGTTAAATAAAAATTAACAGGGTAGTATCTGAGATAGAATAAATATTTTTCTTTTACAGAATTAGCAGACAACAAACCAGTCATGCACCAAAATCTTTTGGGAGAGAGCAAGGGGAAAGAAAGAATAGCGAAGAAAAATAAGAAACACCATGTTGCATCCCTTACCACTTCTTTGATCTTCAGGGCGGGAAGTTCTCTTCCTCCACATCTGTCAAAAGCACCTACCGGTAGCACAGACTTCGACTTTGTGACTTTACACAGAGTTGACAAGCAATACAAGTGTATCTAGATGGCTATATAGCCTTCACCAATCTCCTATCCAAGTACTCATTTAGTTTATAACCTTGTAGTAGCAGGTTCAGCACGAATACAAATCTACTTCAGTTTTGCACACAATTTTAACCTCTCAGAAATGGAAGATGCTTTGTTTTCCCCACACCTCCCTGTTTTCTGAACATCATTTGCCCAACTTGCAACTTGTTTGCTTCTCTCTAGCCTGAAGGATGCATCCAGTCCATCTAAATCCAGATCATGCATAATCTGGTGATCTACCTGCTACATCTTCCTTTATGTTGCACAGGCACCTAAACAGAGTGATACTGCACTGCTAAATCACCCTCGGAGGTGTCCATCCCACTGCTATGTGAGAAGAAAGAGGCAATTAACTCTGGCATCTCAGTGTTGTGCTTAAACTCAGGCAATGCGCTCCTCAAAAATCACCAAAGCCAGAATAAGAATGCATATTTTACACTCTCAGTGTGGCTATAAGTGTATCTATATGTAAAAATGCAAACGATAATCTTGATCCCTAGATCTTCTCTGCATGGAAACAGCATGAATAAACATTTCTGTATGTTTTGCAGACCACCAAGGCAGTCTTATGGTGGAAATATTTCCATTTCCTATCGCATGAGAATTCACCTTATGTCCCAACAAACTGTGACTTTTTACTCAAACACTCATTCTTTTCCTGTACCACATTCTGAAAACTTTTCTAAAGGAATTACCCAGATACATTTCTTGACAATGGAGAACTGCAGACTGAAAAAGTTATTGACACACTCACATTATTTCAGTCTGTAATTATCCCAGAGCAAGATCACAGCAACATGACAATGAACAAATCTACATTTATATAGGACTTACATATATATGTTTATATAAGGTATAAACTTGGATAAGTTTATTTGCCTCTTGAACAATTACTTAACTTGTCCATTAGGTCTTGCAGTGGCATTTGGCTGACTTCCAGTATTACTTGATGTAGTTTCTTTTAGAGGAATTTTTCATACATAATTTCCTTCCAAAGTGTGTGGTACACAACAGAACAAAACTTTCCAAGACATTTTTCTTGCCAGTCTGTAAGTCACTAAGATGTACTGCCTCACCACCTGTCTTCATTTGGGTTTTGATCTTTATAATTAATAATTTATAATTAATAAATGGCACCATTTTCTCTTCAGATGGGCCAGGCATCCAAAATAATTCCATCACTCTGTAATTTCTGCTCTCTTCATTGAAGATTTGCCTTCTGTTTTCATTCCAAACATATACATGTCTGCATTATCAACAACCTAGACTGTCATAAATGAAAAGCCAAGGACTATTTTGAAAATCTAACAGTAAGTTTGACAAACTAAATGTATAAAATACACAAGTACATACTTTTTGAATAAGAAACAATCACTTTTTCACCAAACCATTGCATGCTTTGTGTGCAGTTTGATCAAAACCTATCACCTATTTCAAGATGATGCCATATCTGGAAACCTGAATTTTTCTGGTGTACACACCATACACAGAAGAGGTGGACTCTATTCCAGCACCTGATTGTGTACAGTGAATGAGGCCTCACCAGCACAAATTAAGGGACCCCAACTGAGTTGAGGGCTTGTACCAGTCACATATACACAGCCTGCTGTGAGGCTGGTGCACCAGTTTGCACAGATCCCATTTTCCAGCCTTTACACTCTTAAATAGAGTTCTCAGTTTTCTTTGACCAGGTTTTCCAGGGCAGGAAAACACAGGAGTATTGCATACCTTTCTTTACCATTTTATATTTCCAGTCCTTAAATATCGAAGAGGTGCTGAATCTAGAAAGAAGTAATCTTTCTGTCTTGTCTTTGGTGATTCTTGCAGGTTTTCCCACAAAGGGTTGTGTTTTTGTCACCGGGGGTTGTATGGAGCATTCTGAATCTGTCAATATAATAAGATGTCATCTGCATTCAGAAAGATTGTGTCCTTTTTCTTCAAGTAATATTTACCTTATATTAGTGTGTGATTTTATTGATATTTTCACACACCCCATTACAGTAACAAATAACATAGGAGAGATTAGTTTTATACAATAAAATCTGCTTGTCTAGTATGATGTAGTTCACTGAGAACTCATTAGTATAGTGGCCATGAGAGAGTAATACAAAATTTTATGTATGTTTAATACTTTATCCCCGTAGTTTATAGTACTCAATGGTAAGTGTTCTTTCAGTGCTCAGGTTTCAGCTAACATCTGTGTGCACCGTGCTCCTTCTGACATCAGGATAACTTCTGCCTTCACTCCCACACTATTCAGTGTGACAAAGCGTTCTGTTTGCTATGATTCTTGCGTCAAGAATCAAAGATCACTATAAACAAAACTTGCGTTGTGAGCCCTTATTTGGATCAGAAGGTCTGATTGATCATAGAATCATAGAATCATTAGATTGGAAAGAACTCACTGAATCATCAAGTCCAACCATTCCTATCAATCACCAAACCATGCAACCATGACATGAGGTGCTAGCTCACCCATACAAATAAGGTTATCTGCATAGACACACATTCATTTTTCCCAGCACCCTGTCATCAACATTTAAATGAAGATTGTGTAACTTATTCTTGGAAAACTCTTGTGCGTGTGAATGTCACATGCAATTGCACTAGTATGCAACTTTGTTCATCAGCTCTTCCTTCCCAGTTGACTTCCATTTAGTATTTCATTCTCCCAGCTGCTTGGCATCATTTTGGTTGAATGCCTTCCATGATTTCTGGTCTGATGCAGGGACAGGTAGATGGCAATGCGAGATCTAATGTCTCTTCTTGCTTCTGGATATCCCTCTCACCAAAAAGTACTACAACGAAACTGTTGTAGAGTTGAATGTGTCTCAAAAAAGAGCCGTGGCTATCTCATCTGCAGAGGCAAAGTTTACCAGTCTGCAGTGGAGAAAATGCAAAGGATCCAATCTCTTTCTTCTGGAAATTGCCTGTCTCCTTGTCCTAGTGATTTGAACCAGTTCTGTAAGATTTCCAACAGCTGTTTTGGGAAACTGGAACTGAAACTTAATCAAATCTGGGGAAAATGGGAACAGTGTGGGATTCCTATGTGGCACAGCCTTCCTGACACAAAGATGGGCTGTGCTGTCTTGTCCTGGGGCTGGATAAGCCACTTTCTTTTCTGCACACAGAGAGCCTTAATGTCATTAAATGATTTATACCTGGTGCCGCCTGTGTTGCACTTACCTTTTTCTTCAAGTACCTTTCCCAAATATTGAACTAGTTCTATCTATCTATCTATCTATCTATCTATCTATCTATCACATATATACATACATATAAATATATATATATATAAATACAACAGAATCCAGACTGAACAGTAGGAGTGAGATATACCCATACAACAGGAAAGTCTGTTTTGTGGTCCTGCTGGACTGAGAAGAATGAGTTTGACTATGAATAACATTTGATATCCCCAAGCAATTGTAAATTTGATTTACTTTACAATGGCTTAACTGCAAAATGAAACTGATAAACATATTTGAAAAGCAGCAGCACGACTCCCTTATACTATAAAACTGTACAGAGGTGTTTGCAATCGAGTTCTTAAACTCTTTCCTCCTAAAGAGCTAGCTGGTTAACAAGTTGTATTTGTAGATCAGTTTAAGTCAAATGTGTATGTACATATATACATATGTATACATATAGGCACATGTATATGGTCTTGGAAGTGAATTCAAAGAGTGATGCCAAAAAATGAGAACAGTGATACAAACAAGCATAGTGAAGCTGGAGCAGTCTTTGCTCAGAGATATTTTATCACTTAAGTAGATTGTCAAGGTCATTTACACTAGTAGATCCAGTCAGAAAATATCACATCTTAAATGCATCAGTGCCGGAAGGAGGTCCCTGTCATCTTCCCTCATGTCTCAGAATGAAACCATGTCTTTTAAACTTTCCTAATTTCCACTTCAGACCTCAGAAGCTATTTGTAATTTTATCTCCTATTAATGAGATTACTCTCAGGTAGGTATCACAAGCTTCAGTGCTGCACTACAGATAAATACTTCTTTGCACAGATTATTCACAAATGACCAAATTATTAAAAATTATTAAATCTTAGCACCTCCTTCTCCCAAACGTTTTCTCATCAGTGTTTGCACTTTCTATTCACTTCTAACATTTTCTTTGATATGGACAATAAACAGTTCTCTGTTGAAAAAACTTAAACAGAGGAAAGCCTGAATCATTCAAACCCAAATAGTCTGATACAACGCTGTTTAAACAAATTAAACCACAAGTGGCAAATAGAAATCACAAAGTCATCCTTGCAATGCAGGACTGCCACCAGCTGCAGGGATAAGATAGCATTAAACTGTATTTCTCTACTGTAATTATAGCAGAAACTATTTGCCATTATACATTCTTCAGTGTCCTTGGGTAGTGAAGGAGCTTTCCCAAACCAGTAGTACATTTTGCTTTAAGTTAAGCAGAATCACGGTTACTTGAATAAATTTTCTCCCACATCAGGAATGAATACTTTGTCTTGCATCCTCATAGTCATATTGCAAATGAGCATTGACTCAACAGACATATCAGCTTCAGATTCAAAGCAACTACATACTCTGCAGTGGGCAATATAGTTAATTTGATATCAGTGCTGCTGAAGCCGAGGGCCAATACACAGGTAGGTACTATGGTTTTTGTTCTCAGAGCTCCTCTGACCAAAATACAGGCAAAACACAGATTAAACTGAGACATCTGAACTAAGATAAGGGAATTCAGAAAACTGGGGACAGATGGATTATAATACACTGAGCTTTACCAGATGATCTGACAGCTCCTTTATCAACAAGAGCTTATCAGCAAGAAAAGATTATTTTGCATTTTGCCTGCTGTGAGGCTGGCACAGTCTCAGCTTTATTTTGCTCAGGCACTCACTAAGCCTGGTGAGAAAAAGAGTTGCGAGAGAGGTGGTGAGTTACCATCCGATGTCCTGGAACAATGAGGTGTGCCTTAGGTGTGCTTTCAGGTGTTCCCAGGCATGGACCTGTGAAACTTTGGGCAAGGCAGCAGTAGGAATTGGTGCTCTCACCATGGGTATGGGGATTTCTGAGGCCAGGAGCCACCACCCACAGGAGCACCTCTGTTCCCAGGAAAGCAGGGTGGCAATGGGGAGAGTGACATGTGGGTATGCATTTTTTCTGAGTGGGTTTAAACTGGAGCTTTAGGGAGCAACAGGGCAGAGGACACTGCAGCTATCCCTAAGGATTGACCAGCCAAACTGCAGACTGCTCTGAACAGCTGAGGATTTTAAAAAATAAATAAAGGAAGAAAATACACAGAACTGGGGAATAAAACAAGCCTCCAGCTGGTAGGGCAATAACTGCTACAGGAAGTTTATTCATTTGCTTCTCAAAAAAGAAGAAACAGAAAGAACCTTTGAGATACCAATACACAAAGCACCTGTTGCAAAGCATTGAACAGAAGTCCTTGCAAAGGACTGAGCAGAAGTCCTTGCTAAAGTTGTATTCGTAACACTGCAAGTTACTGGCTTGCATTTTTTTAAAGACCAGATTCCTCAATGTGGAATTAAAATGCATTCTTTGCCTATGTAATTAATACAGTAACTTAGGTACCCAGCTTCTTTGATCTCACGTGTAAGAGTAACTGCTCATTAAGTAGTCACATGTCCACCTGGTTTTTCCAGTGCAGTGGAATATATTTGCAAGTTTACAGGCATACTTAGTTCAGAGGAATGAAACCACAAGAATGGTCAAGGAAGTATAAACTTCACACTACCATTTTACACCCCTTTATATGTCCCTTAAAAAGGAGGCAACAGTGCTTTCCATTATGCTGAAAATGTAAAGGTCAGTGTCATCTTCACACCTCCTTCTGCTACTATCTAGATTGCGCAGGGTTACTGGACAGGTACTGTTGGCAACCAGATCATGCTCACACATTCTGGTTGTGAAAACAAGTGTGAACGTGATAAAATTACTAATGCAAACTATAAGCCTAGGTAAAAAGTGGTCATAAAAATGTCTATGCCCCATCTTAAAGATATGTCTTTTGAAAAGTTTGAACTTGAGACATGCAGAATTTCATTCCAGCTGAAAAAGGGCAAGCTTTTGCTTACAATGGATTGAACAGTTGCCAGGGAATGAGAAACACATCTACCTGCTCAAAGAGGGCTGTAGACAAATTAGCTGAAAAATTTTACTCAGAGGAAAATATAAAATATTTGAGACAACCATTATTAATTATATTTCCAAGCGAAGGCATCACGTTATTTTTATGGGAAAGGATCACAATTTTGAATTATCAGGTTTCATTTTTAACTACATCAGCAAGTATGAGGACTAGGAGAGTAAGTACCAAGAACACAGCAATGTGGGGAAACTCTCCTGAAAGAATAAATAAGCAAATAAAGTAAAAGAATTATTGAATGCTGTTCAGCAGTTCACCACTTCAAGAATAACCATGTGTAACCGTGTCTAAACACATCATTTGGCAAACTTTTGTTCTTATTTTGTGTGGGTTTCAATGGTAGCTTGAATTACAGAGCAAAAAGAAGTCAAGTATTTTGTCTTCTTAAAGCCCTTGCTCTGAAGAGAAGTGATGTGCTCAGGCACCAAAGGAATAATAAGCTCAGGGAAGACCTTGATTAAGATGATGATTCCCGCTCTAACATCACTTCCTCTTGATGCATGAATGCTAATGGTGGCTTTGCAATTACGGTCCAAAGCAATTGGTAACATTTGCTTACTGCTTTGAGAGTGCCAAACGTTAAGTGTTACTGCCTGCCAGACCACTCATCCTTGACGTATGTCAGACAAACTTGCCTCTTCTCCCTGTTTCAAAGCAGAGCATTCTTACCTCATCACCTGCCTGGCTGAGGTGATACAAGTCTGTCGCCAAAGGTCCCACAGAAGTGTCAGAATAATTACAGTACTTTGCACTTTCATCCTATCCTTCCACTGGGAATTTGGGGTGCTTCGATAACGTTAGACAAAACTCATGAATTTCCTGTAATGTATGATCACTGTAATCTGTTTGTTTAGGGGAACAGACACATGGCAGTGAAGCCTCTTCAACAAAATGATAAAGCAAATCAGCAACAGCTCTGATGATAAATCCCAGATGCCCAGATCCCGTAGTTCATGTGCTACACACAGGCTGAGTGTAGCATGCAGTCTGTTACCAGACCAGCCCTACCCGAGGTCCCACATCTGCCAGCATTATTCTTGCCTGCCAGTCACTGACAACTTTTTTTAAAGGGGAAAATAAGGAAAGACTGACTTTTCTGTTTTAATCACACACAGCCCATCACATGAAAAGTATGTCAGTCATGGGCATCCACTTTCCACATGAATAGGGTTCCCTAGCCCATTTTAAGTGGTAACACGAGAACAAAGCATTACCTTCCTCTACAGAAGCAGAGTTTCCAGAAGTCTCCCTTTCCTGGTCAGCCTGGTTGGAAACAGCACTGCCACTTTTTGTCCTTCGAAGAACACTGAATGCCTTGTTTATTTTTTTAAAAGATCTGCTTCTTATAGTGGATCGTTCAAAGTGTCGTGCTGTAAGAACAGGAAAAAACAAATCAATATAGTTCAGCAGTTCTGGGCTAGGACTACATAATTTCTGCAGCCATCAGCATGTGACAGGGCAGAACAGGAATGGCAGAGCTGTCTTCGCTTCACTTGTACACCTGACTTCAGCTGATACTCTAAGACTGCATCTACCTAATCCTGGGTACAATTATCCTTCCTTTGTCCCACTTACTGGAATTGCCACCTTCCCTGTCTCTTTTGCCACACACACATAAATCTCCTGCGAGTGTGATAGCCAAAGGGAAATTAATTCTCAGACAAGACAGAATCAGCCATAATCCAGTGAAAAATGCGTATAAAGGAAGAAGCACTGCCCTTCTCAATCTATTTAAGTGTCACTAAAAAAGAAAAAATCTAAAGTGGAAGTTTTTTTCAGTTGTAAAAACTCTTCTTGAAAAAAAACACACCTCACTACCACCTCAAAACCCTGCAACACTTCCAAAGCTGCCAATAGGAGCCAGCAGTTTCACGTCAAAAATTCAAGCAATTATCAGGTGGGAGGGACCAATTAAGTCGTATCTTCTATCTTGAGCAGGGCAATAAAAAAAAAAATCACAGCAGTTTCAAAACATATCACACACTTTTCCATCCTGCTGAAAATGTCTTTGTGGCTGTCACTGTTCTGTCTCTTCGAGCTCTGCATGCTAGCCAAACATTGTAATGTAATAATCACCCCATTCCTTCAAAACAGACTGTGGCCTCTAAACTCAAGAAAACTGGCAGGATTTAATTTCGATCTAGTGTTATCTTTTTGCCCACTCCCTTTTCTTGCCTTTCTACTCCCATGCATACAACAGGACATCACTGGTCATTTTTTAGTCTTTCTTCAGCCCTTTATTTGTTCTCCCAAAATTCAGCTGGTACAACACAAGGTGATATATTCATTTTGGCTCGAGAGTTCTGAAATACAAACTTTGAATTCACTGTTAACAGTTCTGAGTGTACCTTTGGCCAGAACACCTTTTTCAAATACAACATTCATCAGAGCCAGGTGCAGTGTCATAGGGTGAAAGATCAATACAAAGTTTCCTGGTGCAACATGTTCCCAACTGTGGTTATTTCACCAGAACCAGCTCCTCTAAGCTTCACCTCCCTCGAAAGTTGGCAAACATCCCCTAAGCTCCCAGGGCACTTCTTAAGGTTTGTTTTCCTGCAAGTACTTGGCAACTGCCAAACACAGTTCCCAACACGCTCTTGGGTAGGTGCCCATGGCTTGGTCTATGGGGTTACCTGGGCCACCAAGATTTGGTGAAGCCATTACACAGCTACAACATCTCTCCAGCACGCCACACTTGCCATTTGCTCTTCCAACCATGCTGAACTACCTAATTATTCTTTCTTAAGACCTGCAGTTTGCACGTGTGCAGCTAGGTCAGCTTCATGCTGCTCCCAGATAAGCAAATTTGGTTTTCACCTCAAATCTATTTGGTGTGTGATTTGACAAGCCATATATAAAAATCAAGGCTTTTACTCTCCTTTTATTCTCATTTGAAACCTTCAACAACACATGCCTTGCAGAAAACAAGTGCTGAAAAAGGTTATCAAGCTCTGAAACCACCACTTTTATTCCTTACTTCTGTTTCGGTTGCTGCGATACGGGTCTCCTGGGCTGCTGGTGGACTGGCTGTCCTCCGAGGTGGGGCTGAAGGCTGGGTTCACCAGCCCTGGCTCGTCTGTCATTAAGGCAATGGTGGCAGCTGCTGAGAGCTCGGGGCCCAGGGCGGCTACTGCTAAGCTGGAGCCATGGTCTGGAGAGCAGTCTTGGGAACGTCTCTTCCGTTCCTTGGTAAGGCCATAGTGAGATGCTCCTTTACATCTAAGGAGAAGGGAGGAAAAGGGAGATGTTATAACAAATTGTATTCAAATGTTGCACACTTACAGAAATTATCTGGTGCTGAGTAATAGCTCAGGGTACAAACTGTGGTGACCACGGTAGCCAGTGAAAAAAACATCACTTAACAAGAGGGGAAAATGCCAGTCCTGTCACATTAGACAGAATAAAAAGAAGAGCCGCTGCCTTCCAAATTAGCTGATTTACCCCTTTACGTGGAAAGATTACTGCTGGTCAAGAAAAAAAACCCTATCTTGCCTGTAGTCTCCTGTGTATAAATAGTTACTGCACGTATGAAAAGATAGGAATAGTAGGTGCTTAATTAAACCAGAGGCTATGGTTTATAGTTTTCCCCTTGCGTCTGTTCAATTAAAGAGAGCAGAATGAGTCCTGATAGGCTCTCCACGTCTGCTGGTGCAATAAAAAGCACCTTACCCAGCCCTGTGACCTGAAAAACCTTTGCAGTCACCAAGGCAGTCACACCAAGAGTACGATGCTGTGTTCCTTCATGCAGGAGGCACAACCTCCCCTTCAGGAAGATGCCAATGAAGTCAATGAAGGGAGGGTTGCAGATGGGAATTGAACTGGAAATTGTTAGAATCCAGTCCCCACACAGGGTCTGTGTAAACCATTTACTACTTAAACAGCACTTAATGAATTGTTTTCAAATTGAGCCACAGAGATGAAGTTTCCAGTTCTGCTAGTCCAGCTCAGTTAAGACATTACAAAACAGAGAGGTTGCCACCTCGATGGAAAGGTGCAAGAGATGGTGGTGGGTCCCAAAGAGGAAGTGCTAGGCTTGCACTGAGTGACTGAGTACAAGTTCTCAGACCTCAGACCAAGATCCTTTGCCCAGCCCCAGACTTCACCAGTTTGGGGAGCCCAAGGCTAGTTCTAAAATAATTCCAGAGGAAAATCCAAATCCTAAATCCTGACTCGACCTCTGCAGTGACAAAACCCTGGTTCTGGTGGAGATATGCATGTTCACAGAAGAGCTCAAGGTACAGCATTGTAAGATGCAAATTACAAGCCTGCTCAGAAGCAACTTATTTGTGGTCTCAGCTCTCTGCTCTAGATTCATCCTAGATAGCAAAGACAGGACCGCACGTGGCATTACTTTTTTAAGATTTGTTAAAGAAAGTCACTTGAATGAAATTGAAGGTCACTGTGCTCTTCATGAGTCAGTACTTAATTAAAGCTGTAAAATAACTGAAGACACAGAGTGGCACAAGGACGCAGCACCTGTGACATTTCTCCAGCACCACTTCAGCCCAGTGACCCCTCACTAGAACATAATTCACTGCATTCAGTACAAAAAAAAGAAATCTGCCTTTTAATCATAATCTAATGAACTTGGCCTACTTTCAGTTACTCTTTCCTCATAGCAAAGGCTAACTGATGACTTTCATAAAATGCCCTGTAGGAGAAAGTCACAGAAATAGCTGTAGGAACCCTTAGGGAGAGAAAGCTCTTCGTAATATATGTCATGCACAAAAGGCAATGCATAATACATACAGTACACAACACTAGTGGGTTAAATGTCAGAAAAAGAAGTAGTACACTGAAGAGAGGCCTTGGCAGAGGAGTGATTTATGGAAGCAGTTTCTGGGTCAGCAAGATGAGATGATGACAATTCATAGATCTTTCTATTTCAGCTTCAGAGTAGCAGTTTAATTTTTCTTGTGGTATTAGGTTTTTATGAGAGATAATTAATTTTTTTAAGCACTAAATTATGATTTACCATAATTTACTTCACACCAATTCTGACAACTTTCATCTAATGAGGGAAAAGATAACCAAACCCAAACTATATCATAATTGATGAAGCTGTGAAAGGAGACTTTCTACTTGCTTTAACGTTTGAATGGGAACGTCAGTAGCAGAAGTTATTTCTAATATCTTTCACAAGCAAAAGGAGGTGTTTCAAAAGAAAACACTCTCGTGGAAGAGGTTGATAACTATTTAAAAAAACCAACAAAAAGCTATTTGGGGCACCTGTTCCAAGCTGAGACTGCAACAATTATCAAATAAAACAGAAAGGAAGAGCTCTCCTGCCTCCACTGCAGCAGGCGTTTTCGAATTTCTTCCCATAAAAGAGGTCTGACTTCCTAATTAGCCTGAGCTGCTGGAAGATGTACACCTCACCAGCATTTCACACCCTGGCAGGCTGCTCTCCTCTTTTATTTCTTGGGGAGCAGAACCACAAAGGCCTCCTCCTCTTGCAGTCTACCTGAACTTCTCTGACAGCATTTTGGGGAACCAGGACCCCAACATGCTTGACCTCTCCCACTTGCAGTGTGGACACATTTACTAATCCAGTCTATGAATGCTCAACAACACAGTTAAAATTAGTCTAAAAGCCACCATAAGAAAACATGCAGAAGGAAATGGCTTTGGGGTCATTTGTTTGTTATTCTCAAAATATAATCTCTGCTTTACAGAAATCCTGCAAGGATTCAGAATATGATGAGAGATATTTCTACTTTACATTTTGTTTTGTTTTCTTCTGATTTCACTATTCTAGTAAAGTTTTTGGTAGTTGATATTAGGGAACCTGTCTTGTGAACGGGCTCTCAAAAGAAGCTATCTTTTATTTTTAGTGTGTTGCATGAAGATCAGAAGAGGCTCTGCCTGGTTTCCCGGCTACATGCCTGTCTGCACTTCAATACCTGAGCCTTCTTTTTTTGTGGAAATCCTCACTTGCTGCTCCTGGCTGCACTGCAGACACTCAGTCAACAGTATCTATCCAAAAGCAATGAACAGAAGACAGTTACTTTGAATCCAGAAAGGGCTGACACAGTTTAAGACATGGCTTATTGGAGAAGACAAGTTGTCACGACACAAAGCACAAGGCATATCTTTCTAACTCTGCCAGAAATAGTTAAAAGAGAACCAAAGCTCTTCATGTATGAGTGCTGAAGCTCTTTCTTAAATAACTGTGGCAGGCATAAATGAGCACAAATCAAGCCGTCTTTCTTCAGATTAACACAGTGTCCTTGAAGAAGAAAAAAAGTCCAAAGCCCTCAAACTTGTAATAAAATCTGCAACAGCATCTCCTCACTTTCATTGTTTTCCTTTTGCTGACACTGCTGTGATAACAGAAAACAGAAGAGATGACTGTCTAAGTGGAATCATATTTATAATGTCTCAGCTACATTTTTCCATATGGTTTGATTTGGCTCCCAGAAAAGAAAGATCCATAAAACAGCTAGATGCCAGTACTAATTATCTCTCTCACTGTGATTATCAGCTGCCTGATTTAGTGCTGGAAGAGCAAGATACCTGATTAACGTAGGTCAGTTAGAAAATGCTGTCTGGTGGCCAAGGTGAACTACAGATTTATGTTCCTTCTCAGTCTTGCTGGATGGTGAGTACATCCGTGCAGCCATGTGATACTGAAACAATTTGAAGGCCAAAACTGGGGGCGATAAACAGACATGAATAATGTCTGTTGCACAGTTCATGCTATTAAAGTAGTGACACTAGGTACATACAGGAAATTCAAAAAATGTTTTTTCCTGTTTGCATGGTCTCTATTACAAAGCAGAAATCTACTCTAACTACTGGCTGTATGAACTAACCACTCAGTGGGACGGCAGTGGTGGCAGCAGGAACTTCACCTAATATAATTCTAGCTGGCATCCACACTGGCAGCTGCAGGACAAGCCTTGCCCCACACCCCGCTCCACACACAAGAAAGGCTCTGCAGTCCCAAGTGTTGGAGCCAGGAGATACATGGCTGCTTTAACTTCATCCGACTCTTTGAAAAAACAAGCTTCAGTCAAAATCATAGACAACAGAAACATTTCCATGTTATTTGCAAAGTCAAGTGAAAACAGGGGTTTGAAAACAGAGATGTATTCTCCTTGCACCATCCCTAATTTGCAGTCTGGAGAGGAGGACCTAAAAGTGAGGTCGACCTCAAGGACTTCCATCACTCAGGGAGACAAAAGGGCAAAACATAAAGGTAAAATATAAATAAGGACAACTACACATATTTTTCACCTCACTTTTACTGATCTGAATGAAACGAAGTCACAGACAAAAAAACCCCCTAATGTATTACATTTATATTTATATTTACATATATAAAATGTATAGAATATATTTAAAATGCATTTGCTCTTTAAAAACACCCTGCTTTCTCTCTGTGTCACTTCATAGAGTGCCATTCTTTCTCCCTGTCTCACACTCATCTGCTTGGGCAAGAAACAGGAGAAAAAAGTCAATCTAGAGATTGGCAGTGCTTGTGAACCAGGTCTGGCACAAATAAACAGAGAAAAAGCGCTTTCTGCTCAGCAAAACCTTGATCAGGTCAGACAAGCATGTTCCAACTGTGCCTTATTGCAAGCAGTTCCACCCCTGTGTAATTTGGACTTGTCACAAGCTGGGAGTACCAAGAGTGTGTATCACACCCTGACTCCATCACACAAACTCTCCCAGCTGCTCTGGTACCCCCAAACTGATCTGTTGGAAAGGACAGTGGAGAAACTGAAGGTGACCAACAAGGAGTGTTTTGGATAACCTAGTGGTGTTAACCTCACTTGTGACATCTAGTAAGAAGCTCCTGTCTGGGAAAGAGGGGAGATTTTGAAGCAGAGAAGTTTACTTTTGGCAATTTCTGTCCCACAGGAACCATTTGCATCGTGTGTGTGTTAGCAATAACTGTAGCCCAAACACTACAAGCACTAACCACATGGATTTCAGGCCAAATGCCTAAACTCTGAGGCTTTTGGAAAATCCACCATAAGTGAGTGAACTGACTTGGTCAGTTCTCAGGCAGAGACCACACCAGCCCTTCTAATCTCACTTTTTCCAACCTTGCACCAGGAACTGGGGAAAAATACAACAGAAGGGCCGTGTACTTAAACTCCAACCAAATTCCACATTATGGATCTAAGCTAAAAGGCAGCAAATGCACAATCTCCCTTCCAGAACAAACATACCAGTGCATAAGAGGCCAGAGATATCAACATCTTCAGCTGCGAAGGTGACTAATATCTTGCTGCTCCTTACACTCAGTGATGCTGTATCATCCTTGCTCAGAAATCTGTCTTCTGTGTGTCCTAGTCTTACACGTAACATCCCTATTTCTTTGCTATATATGAAAATTAGTCCTGGAACTGAGTGCTTAACAGCAATGATTTTTCCTTCGTAATTCTGAGTTCTTGCAAGGATTAACCATGCATGAATGCTGTGTATGAAAAAGCTGCATAAATAAGTACCTCTATTTTAAAAAAAAAAATACATTTGCCTTTTCTGCTTTTTATAAAGAAACTGTGTAATATCAAGAGCATTCCTCAGGCTACTGTAATCACCAGCTATGGCTAGTAAGGTTTTGTACACATTAAACTTCCTTCATGGAATATAAAGAAGGGAATAAGCAGTCTAAAACTCTAAGTTTCAATTATTGGGTTACAATTTGCAACCAATATTTCCTGACAGTAAGGCTGAAAAAAAAAGTGTCTAAATGTGCAACTTGAGACAGGCTATTCTCTGCACCTACACTTGAATTTCATAATGCCAGCAAAATTTCTAGAAGCTCACCTCCGCTGTTCTGTGTACACTGTACCCTGGCATTGATGCACTTGATGGTGCATCCTCTCCTCAATGATTTCCCTTGCCACAGTGTCAGGGTGTAGCCATTGTGTTTGGAAGAAAAAAAAAAGCTCTGTTTTCAGTTAATTTAAGTAGGAAATCATCCCAGTTACTATTATTCTGTCACTTTGATAACCCTATCAAGAAAAACACTTTAGAGATTGCTTCCTGACACTTGAGACATCAAGGGTTGCCTGGGAGGGAGGTGTGGGCCAGCAGCTTGATCCCTGCTACGCCCGGAGGGTTGAGGATGAGAGATTCCATCCTACGTCTCCATAAACACCGCTCTTCTCTGTGTCAGCATAGAGATAACTATGATAGAAGTTCAGATGAGGCAAATGCCTTCTCTGTCTAGCTGTCAGAGAGATTTCCTCATGTTATTTGCTCTCTATTGCCAACCAGAGAGCTTTGCTAAAGGATAAATATGGAGCAGATTTAGCCGTTCTGTAATTCCGCGTTACTACTCTATAAATATTTATAAAGGTCCTCATAACATTTATTTCTTTAAGCTAAAGATATTTAGCTTAAATACTTTCCCACAAGACAGTAAAATCTCAAATATCTTTTTTTTAAGCTTAATTTCTGCATATCCCTGTTATGGCTTCCTTATGTTTTTTTTGTTTTAATGATGCCATCGTAATTCAACAAACTCTGGAACAACTTTATTAATAAACTTAAGATGTGCTGTGTCCAGTCCGTAAAAGATCTGACCCCAGGGAAGGCGTGTCATTTTTTAAATGTTCTTGTGCTATGATGCTGTTGAACAAAACATATTTGTATATTACATAAGGAATTCGTGCAGGAGTATCTGTATACTTACAACTCCACATCAGCTACTGTGTATGGATTTGATTGCAGCACTTACAGTTTCCATTGATAAAACAAGAAAAGGTTTTCTGGACATATGAAGAAAAAATATATATTGAGCATTCTTTATAACTACTAAGTTAGTAATCAGTTACAGTGATTTACTCCCATTTCTATGACTTGGTTGCTGAGGAGTAAGCATGGCTAGTGATTTTGGTACAGGCCTTTGAAAGTATTTTGCATCAGTGAAGAATGGAAATGTAGTTTAAAGTTCAGTCCTCACGGTTCCCAAAACTATTGACAGACAGACAGCTGGTGCCAGACACAAATTGAACAAGCATTCAATGGAAACCAAATCCCATTTTAAATTTGACTGCTCATACTGAGGGAAGAGAGGAATCTCCAGATTTTCTGCTACTTTTCAGGAGAGCTGAAATAACTTGGAACACATTTTAGTTCTTAAATAAATTACAGAGTTTAAACTTCATGGACGTGCTACCAAAGTATCGTGTAACGTGTGGTCATGTTTAAGCTTTTTTTCCCCTTGTCTTTAAAAAGCAAAAAGTTGTACTTCAACCACCATCATCAGCTTCTATTATGAAATCTTTCTAGAGGCCCATTAGCCTTTATCATGGGAACAGAGAATTGGAAGAAATAGGTAAACAATACTAGTTGCCTGCAATTGTGGGCAAAAGTCATGACTGAGATTATTGTGCAATAATCCCAGTTGTTGGGGCTGTGTACAAATTGTTGGTCCAGATCATGTTCTCTCCCTCCCCTGACACTTCTTCCAGGCCATTACTCTGTCACTGATGATTTTGAAACTACAATGGTACTGATTTCTTTTCAAAGTTCAAGCATTGTTTCACATTCTAGTCTTAAACCATTGCAGCTGTTTTACACCTAGGGGAACACAGCTGTAAATTGCCAGAGACAGCTGAGTTGGACAAGTTGGCATCTGGGCTGGAAATGCCAACTTCTTGTACGGACTAGAACAGCTTCTATATTGCACCTAATATAACTACTACTTCAGAGTAACTAATATTAACAAACATCTTTGTGGCTTCACTTTCTGTTGCTCCTCCCCAGCTTGTGCCCAAGCCACCAATGCTTTGAAAATACGCAAGGGCATCAGCAGCCTGTTCCTAATGCTCACAAAAGGTATGGCCTCAGGTGGCTGCTACAGCTTCTGCTTTCTCAATATTGCCTTAAATGTAATGACTGTAGAACACAAGCATAAGAGCAATAACACTGAGCAATTAACCATTTGAAAGACTGAAAGCTTGCAGTCGGCCTAATCATTATTTACTCCTAGATTACTATAAACAAGTGTTTTTCGTCACAGGAAAGTTAGTGATCAGAAGTACAGAACCACAGCGATCTTGCGTGATGCAAAACAACAGCAGTATTTATTTACTCAATAAAATACTGAAGCTATCCAAGACTATGCTAATAATATTAAATATACCTCATGCAATCTACTCACACCATCTGACAGAAACAAAGAAAACAGAGGAGCACTACAGCCTCTAATACTTGGTAGGTGCTCAGGTACCTAGGATTACCTGGGTAGTTGAGTCAGAGCAAAATAAGAAGGAAAAATAAAGTACGGAAATTTTAGAGCTGGTGAGAGCCTGCAAACTTTGCTGATGGATTTTAGTTCTTTTAGCATTCAACAGATTATAATACATCATTTAAACCCACTAATCCTGTTCAAGTGCCACATAAAAGTCTTAAAGTGCCAAAAACTCTTCCTGACTACAGCAAAGTTGGAGCTTGACTGAGACTTCATTAGATGCTTTGATCACCCTCCAGAATTGCATTGTTTTCTACACAACACACTTAAAAGCTTTAGCCTTCTCCACTCTTGAAAAAGAGTGACACTGGAACATTGCTTTAAAATCAAGTGAGAAAACATAAATTAGAAAGACCCCCAAGATGCTTTTTCATGGAAAACTCAACTACTTATCAATACTCATATATTTTATTTACAGTCAGTGCACATTGGGGACCAATAGCATATTTGGAAAGTAACATAACACTTGCCACCAACAGCTGTCAGATTCATAACTGTTTTTCAGGTCCATTTAAGACATTCAAAGAGCAGCACTGGTATTCTGCAGGCAATCTTGGCCACTGATTTTGCCTTATATCAATAAAATAATATTTTTACAGAAGGAATTGAGATCATATGCAAGAAGACCGCAGCAGGATCAACAAATACATTCCTCATACAGACCCTTAAATGAAGAATGAGCCTAAGGAAAAATCACATATATATAAAGGTTCAAAAAATTATGTTACTAAAATCAATTTATCTTTGGCAAAAATAACAAGTGCAAGGACAAAGGAATTCTTAAAACATTGCAATGCTATACCTCATAATGCCACACAATCCAATAAAGTGCAGTATTTAAATAAAGTGGATACAGATATAATTAATGTTAAGAATAAACATTCAGTCTGTTGATTCATGTGGTTTCCATGTTTATCATTCGGTATTTTGATCATCAGATTATATTCAACTGGTATAACTAGTCCCCTAGTACTTAGTATCTCAGCATCGTCTTCCTGTCCTACTACCCCAACCTATACTATAAAAGCTTCATGATGCATTAAGCAAAATATGCTTTCAACGGGACAACGGGATTTGTTTTTTAAGAAGAGTGACAGTATCAGTGTAACCTGATTCATGCAGCTACAGATGGAAGATGCTGCCCCATAGAAACTTTGTATTTACACATACTTAACACACATTTCTGTTTAAAATAAAACCAGTTACAATATCTGCTGTCTCACAGACTCAAAAAGCCAGCACTACTGAGAGCAGGTTTGAGGCTATTGGCATAAAGCGCTGACACATATGCATAAGTCTTTAGATGTAAAATAGTAAAAAGGGAACACTGTGTTCAATTTCAAGATTTTTTCAACCCAGGACTTGGGATTACTTATATTTTCTCCACTAGAAGAATAGAAACTACAGGAAACAATGGGGCTGTAGCCAGTAAATAATGAATGCGAATGCTGTCTATATTCTCTTACTGACATAACATGCCACGGACAGCCACTCACAGCTCTAGCTCTGATGGTACTCGCCTCTGACCTCAGTGATTGAAAAGTTATGTAAGATACATTTTAGGTCAGCATGGGTATCTAAATCACATTCCTAACACACCAAGCTCTGAACATATACTTGCTTCCTTGTGGGGAAGGTCAGAAAAATGAGGTTTCATCAAACCTTCTGAGAAACTGAAAAACCACAGAGGCCCCTGTCAGATGCCCATCTAACTATTGAGCAAACATCTTTGCCACCAAAACTAAGTAGTGTCTTAAGATATCACAAATGTTTCCCATTTTTAAAAGTAGTTCTGCTGTTTTATCAAATCCAGTGTCTGATATTCAACAAGGAACCCAAATCAGTCCTAAAAAGTGCGCTGCATGTGACTCAAATCACTGTCCAAACGTAAAACATCACAAATTCCTTGGTGCGGGTGGAGAAGGAAGCGTACAACATTCCTGGTGTATCACAGAGCTCAGTTTCCAGCATTTTGGCCTACATGAGTATTAACATTGTCATAACTAGAACGTAAGTGACACTATTGACTAAATATCTCATTACAGTAGCTTTTTTAAATATATTTTTTGTGAAGATAACATAGCCAACAGCATATTTTCCTAGAGAAACACCATTTTGACTTCTATTTCTCCTGTCTCTGCAGTCATCCTCTTTGTGCCTATGAATCATACAATCAGAATTATTAGATTGGAAAAGACCTTCGAGATCATCAGCTTCAACCATACCTGTCTACTACTAAATCATGTCCCCAAGCACCTCATCTACCTGCCTTTTAAACACCTTCAGGGATGGTGACACACCCACCGCCCTGGGCAGTTTGATAACCCTTTCTGTGAAAATCTGAACACAGTATTTGAGATGTATTCTCACCAGTGCAGACTACAGCGGGAGAATCACTTCCCTGGTCCTGCTGGCCACACTGTTTATGATACAAGCCAAGATGCTGCTGGCCTTCTTGGCCACCTGGGCACACTGCTGGCTCATGTTCAATCAGCTGCCAACCAGTATCCTCAGGTCATTCTCTGCCAGGCAGCTTTCAAGACATTCTTCGTCAAGCCTGTAGTGCAGCACAGGGTTTTTGTGTTCCAAGTGCAGGACTTTGCACTTGGTCTTGTTAAACCTCATCCATATGGCTGGAAGAGGATATTATGAGCCAGTTTTCAGAATAAAACTCCCCAAACTCATGGGACATGCAAAAATCTTCATTACTTGTGGTTTATGGGTTCCACTCAGTTGAATATGAAAAACTTCAGTAAGATACTTCACTCTGTCATTAAAATAAACACACATTCTAAAAGCATTTAAAGGCTCCAGAAAGTCCATGTCCAAGTATGGCTGGAATGTTGTTTACAGTATTACAAAAGGTCACATGGTAGGAAATGCTCACTTATGGTATAAAAACTTGTGAAAAACACCTTTTTTCAGTCAGTATTGTTTACCAGAAGTATCAGAAATACTTTTAACTTGAATTCCTTTAGTCAAACCCCCAAACAGCCCAACCTTCTCATCCTGCTCCTCATATAACTACCTGCAAGATTCATGGGAAGCATCCAGAAATACAGTGGTATGGTTTCTCTGTTGTTCTACATGGACCACTCTCCTTACTCATCTGGCAAGGTAGGCTGACAGAGCTCATACCCTCACATGTCAGTTTTCAGGAGTGCTCTAACCAGTAAAGCTGGAATAAGGATGATCTCTGCTGCTCCTGTTGAAGCTTATTTAGAGAGTTGGATTGAGCAAGAGGGAGCCTGATGCTACCATCAAATGAAAACCTGGTGTCTGGGGAGAAAGAACAAGTCCCCCTTCAAAGGCTGCTGTGTTTTTTCAGTTAAAGTTCTTCATAAGAATCATAGAATCACCAGGTTGGAAAAGACCTCTTGGATCATTGAGTCCAACCATTCCCATCTGCCACTAAACCATGTCCCTCAGCACCTCATCTACCCATCTTTTAAATACCTCCAGGGATGGTGACTCAACCACCTCCCTGGGCAGCTTGTACCAGTGCCCGATGACCCTTTCTGTGAAAATGTTTTTTCTGATATCCAGCCTGAACCTCCCCCCGAGCAGCTTGAGGCCATTGCCTTTCAGGTAGTTGTAAAGAGCAGTATGGTCTCCCCACAGCCCCCTCTTCTCCAGCCTGAACAACCCCAGCTCCCTCAGCTGCTCCTCGTAAGACTTGCCACTTCAGCAGCTTTGTTGTGCTTCTCTGGACACGCTCCAGACCCTCAACATCCTTCTTGTAGCAAGGATCCTAGAACTGAACACAGAATTTGAGGTGTGGTCTCACCAGTGCTGAGTACAGAGGGAGAATAACCTCACTGGACTTGCTGGTCATGTTGTTTCTGGTACAAGCCAAGATACCACTGGTTTTCTTGGCCACCTGGGCACACTGCTGGCTCATGTTCAGACAGCTGTCAACCGACACCCCCAAGTCCTTCTCCTCCAAGCAGCCTTCTAGCCACCCTTCACATAGCCTGTAGCACCATACATGGTTGTTGTGCCCCAGGTGCAGGACCTGGCATTTGGCTTTGTTGAACCTCATGCCATTTAACTGATTTAACTGATGAAACAAGGGATAAAATGCAAAAGCTAAGGTGGAAGCAGGAATCCAACCCTGGAATTCCTTAACTACAGAAGACACCTTCAGAAGTGAGTACTGGATTATCAACAAAACAAAATGGACTTTCCCGACAAAGGCAAGGATCATAAAATCACAGAACAGCCTAGGCTGGAAGGAACTTCAGAAGATCATCCAATCCACATTTTCATGGGAAAGGGAGCTTAGATGAGATTATCTAGCACTCCAGTCACATCTTGAAAGCCTCCAGTAATAGATTTACCATGTATCTGGGGAGGCAGTTCTAGTGAATGACTGTTCTTACTGTAAGGAGAAAATCACTTTTGCATCATATCTTACTTTATGCCCCAGTTCCTCAGGCTGCTACTTATTCACATTCTGTAGCTTGCAGATGCTGTTTCTTCAAGTTTTCTGAGTCATTTCTACTCTCAGATTTCATGCTATTTTTGCGTACTATAAATAAAAAATATTTTTCACTCTTTTTTCTTTAATTATTCCATTAATTAAAGTTCAAGATAAGGGGCAGTCATATCACAGTGTTCCGTTATAAATCATTTAGTTATGTACTCTTCCTACTAAAATACAGGAAATAAATAGAGAAAAATCTTTAAGACAGCACTTTCTCATTCCTTTTATTTCACTGCAGCCATGGGAATACCAATATTCAAGCTCTAACAACTATTTCCACTTTTGAAATTAAAAAATAAATGCTATGGATGCAGCTGGGCACCTAGAACACTGTGGGAAAACCTGGGCAGCAGGTTTGGAGAACTGAACCTAGAGCATGAGGTGCAATTATATCCCTGCAGGTAGTTCTAGATGGTGGCTTTAGCCTTGCTGTTCTAGGAGAGGACACATCCTGCTTGACCTTGCTGCTCCCACAAAATGGGTGGAGGCTGCTATGTGAGAGGCTGCCTTGAAATGTATCCAAATAGTAAATTCTGTGTGACAGGTTGTGGCATCTGGGTGACTCAGCCAGCCTCTGTGCCTGAGGCTGTTCCAGTCCAAGTTGTGATTTCATTAACATCACAATTTAAGTAGACTTAGGTCTCATTAGCAGTGACGATGGACCACCTGAAGGAAAACCAAGGTGGCAGAGGAAATTATGTCGGTTCATTATTGGCTCCAAAAGGGGGATAATTACACAGTCTTCTTCAAACTAAGATGACTGTGGTCCTTCAGAAGGGAGCTGGCAATCTAATCTCCAGCAGCATGCTCAGGTCACGTCTCATCATGTTAATTTTCATAGTAAATGCACTACTTACATCACAACTAGAGGTCACCCAACCCATCACCAACAGACAGGATCTCCAACTGGACATACACACTGGTGTCCAGCACACAGCAGCATGCCAGGGGCATTGAACAGGTTGGTAGCAGAGATTCAGACAGACATAAACCAAATCCTACTTGCTTCTCATAAATATTACTGTAACAGCCTGTTAACACAGATGGTTCATTGAGTCAAACTGACTGGCTTTATAACACAGAACAATCTTACAGCTACAATAAGAAAATTTTCTCTGGTTCCAAAATATCTGCCCCAGCCTGACACAAACATTGAGGGTGTATATATATAAAAAAAGTTGAGTAGACAGACTAAACAAAACTGGTAGTGCATTTAAATATTTATATTAACAATTGAGACAGAGGTCTCTGTTTTAGTATTTTCAGCAGTGCCTTGGACCAGTGCTTAATGGTTTACCTATCTTCAGCTGATTTTACCTTCTGAAGAAACTGCTCCTGAAGGACATGTACTTCCTGAAAGGGCAAAGCCAGACAGGTGCTCAGCAATGTGTTATTTATAAGGGCACAATATGGAGGGAAAAGAAGGAGGGAAAAAGGGAAAGAAAGACATAAAAAAATAATGACTGTAAGCATAACAGCCTTATGGCAAATTGTTTTCATATTTCTTTAAAAGCTAATCGAACATTCTATAGTAGCATGCAGGAGGGTTTGCTGGGTACTTAGATGCTGACATTAAGGAGACTTTTCAAAATTGATCACGTGTTCTTCTGCAAAGGCTAACCACATCAGCCTCCAGAGGCAGAGCTGCACAGTAAGGGATTGTCTGCAACAGGGAAGTACATGATTACTGTAGTGGTTCTGGAATGATACATCAGCCACACTATGTATATTATATGTGTACAGACACACACATGAGAATAGCTTCCCTGGAGAAATTCCTATTCCAAAGTAAGAGCATTCATCAGAGAAGCTACTGTTGAGAAAGAACAGTACTGTCACTCCACACTGAGATTTATCGTAGATTATCTTCCCTGTGTGCTCCAATCATCTTTGTGGGGATAATTTCTGCCCTTTCTTCCCTGTCCTTTCTTCTAGACACCAAATGGAAACAGCAGGAACTCTCAGTGCCAATTTTCGGAGTAAGTTTCCTGATGCCACTGCACCCTGTAACTCCAGGTCCTGCACCCCAAACTCCTTTTTTCACATTAGTAGTAGCCATGTGTAATCAAGGTATCAGTATAATTATGGTTAGTTTTCAAGTCTACAAAGGTACCTGCTCATGTCTTTAGCCCAGAAAGAATCAGGTGTAAAGAAACACAGACATTTCTGATGATGAACATATGTAAGGAAGGGAAATTAAGCAAGGGACCTTTCTGTTACTGTGGGAACTACTGGAAGCAACTGCTTCCCTGGCACAGGGAAACAGAAAGGTCTCTTTTTTTTTTTTTTTTTCTTTTATACCTAGTTTTCTGTTGATAAACATCCAAAAAGTATCATTTTAACTTTCTCGTTTGGTATCATTTTAACTTTCTCGCCCTAATAAAACTTCAGGGGTAAAAAGATGCCCCCACTCAGTTGGCAGACTTTTCTGACAGCATCCTTTATAAAAGAATCCAGCTCTGGAAAAGGTGATTCATTTGATCAGCTGTGTCTAGTGGTGGCTCAGGATCAGTTAAAGGGTGGTATTGTCCTGTAGTTCAAGTTCAGAAGCTCTGTGAGAGCCAGGGTCTACCCCTCACCATGCCACATCCTGAAAACAAGTTACAGGTTTGCTTTATTTCATAAATACTAAAAAGTCCCTGGGGCTTACTATGTTTTTTGTTCAATGCCTCCCATAAGGAAGGTCTGGCTCATTTGTATGTTCTTTAAGCTGCCGTAGTACAAAAAGCAGTAAGAATAAAAGCAGTGCCTTAAAGCCTTTTCTATATGAACAGTACTTTTATTCCCCTTCATGTAACTCAGCATCCCTAGCAAGAAGCAGGGAGGGGAAATGAAAATAGCAGACACTCATCTGCCTTCTAAAAGCACAGAATGGGTTGGGACTGTAAACAAAGCTCTGGAGCTGTGCTGAGTGTAGCTAAAGATGCAGAATCCTAGATCACCCAAATTTCTGCACTCAGCCCTGAATCGACAGCTCATAGTTGGCTTACAAGGACAAGGACCATTTATCTTCAACATGACTATTTCAAAAGACCTGGATGGAGTAGTCTTTGCAAAGCCACCAGAAGGGAGGGGAGCAACTGCTTCCCTGGCACAGGGGACTGCAGGCAGCACAGCTGTTCATTTTGGAAATGTCAGAAAGGGGAAAAAAAAAGCTTGCAGAGGGAGTCGTCATTGGTGAACAGCATAATAGGCAATTCCAGAATAATGCTTCCCACAGTCAAAATCTTTTCTTGAAAACATTGCTTAGGAAGCCTGGGTCTGACTAACCATGCAGATAGCAAACACAACTAGAAAAACTGACATACAAATTATAAAATCACTTAGGATCCTTGTCCCCTGTCTCTCTGATGAAGGAAAGCACAAGTGTGTCTTAGCCCAGATGCTGCAGCTGGGATAGCCCTATGCTGGCCCTCTCCTACCTGGCCACAGCCACATCCAGGGAATGTCTGCAGGAGGATTTCAGGCCATACCCACAGCTCTACTTCACCTTCATCTGCCCTCTTTGCAAGCTGCCCACTGCAGGGAAGGTCTGCGCAGTGACAGAACCCACAGAAAATACTGCGACGCTATCCTTGGGTTCTGCAGGATGTCATGCACCTTGAGGGGCAAAACATGACCTTAAGGTTGTTTTGAAATTGTGCCAGTGTACAGCCACACAGATACCCACATTAGCTCTCAGAAAGACACAGGCTATTTTCTGTCCTTCTTGAGGCCCAGGGCTCCCCAAGCAGGAGGGCAGTGACATAGGGAGGGAGGAGTGTCATACAGTGCCAAATCTACCCCATTCTCAAACACTGCCAGAAGGACATGAGGAGAAAAACATGCAGAAGCTTTTTGAATGAAGAAAACACAAAGTGTAAGGCCTGAATTTCCCTACAGTCAACAGAAAAAACCAAACCTGAACCCTTCACTTCCTTGTGCCTTAGACACTGAAGTGAAATAGAGGTGCAAAATGATTCTTCATCATTGTGGTCAACCAGGGGTGTGGTGAAGGGGTACAAGGGTTTGCCCCTAGCCTAGAGCTGTGCCATTCAGATTCTTCAGTAGCTTATGAGAGAGGCAACAAGTCCATTCATTCCTAAACCCTTTGAAGCCTCCTATGGTGAAGTGGCTGATGCTTACAAGGACTAACACTGAAGACAAACAGGGACCTTTCCTGCACCCTTGCCTTTAGTTGGAGATCGTTTAGCAATATGTTGCTGTTTTATCACCAACCTTGCTCCTCTCCTGAAAACATCCTGCTTCAAACTTTTTTGGTCATTGTTAAAATCATGGTGTTTGTGGCCAGTGCTAGGAGATAAATTTCAACAAAACCAAAAAAAAACCAGGAGAAAAGTCACATTTTTTTATGATCTGTTGTCATGCAGCTACCATTGTCATGAGGGAAAGGAAAAGTGGAGTCTGAGGTTTTACAAAGTTCCCACATAGGGATATGTTTTCTTGGAGGGAACGGGAGGTTGTCACAGAGATTGCAATGTTGGAGTTTAAAATACCAAATTTATTTGTATTGTTTCAACTCATTCACCCCCATGCCTTCAAGGGATGCTCTTTTTTCTTTCTAAAAAATTGCTGTTTATGCTAAAAGGTGTTCTGCGAATCAGTATGGTTAGATGCTCCTTTTCCCCCAATTTTTTTTATATCTACTGTTCTATGTCTCTGCTATATGTGTAAATAATAAAGTTTGTCCCCATGTATACAAAGCCTTATTTTCTTCCTAATTCATTCAAATGAAATTCAAGAAAATAATTTGAAGTCAATGGAATAATGTCTGTATAAAACTTGTCTAAGTAAGGAAAAAATTAGGCACATTAATATTACTCTTTTCATTACTTTTCCCAACTTTAATAGCTTCCTCTCTCTGAGTATGGGATTAGCAGATAGAGGAACAATGAGAAACAAGGTCCCTGAACCAAACAAATCAACTGCGTAAGAGGAATAGAGTGATACAAAGGCAGAACTTACGACCTCTGTTTTCTCGGCTTATTTTATTCTCATTTTTTGTAGTGCATTTTGTAGGACAGTTTGCAACTCTTAACAGTTTCTGTCCAACTGGTAATTTAACTAGGCAGAGGATCAGTAGATAAACTCTGATTAGGTGCCAGTCCTACAACTGAGCTCCTTCACAACATGGCTTAACCTATGTTTAGTCTAACAGATAAATGTTTAGAGTTCACCAGGTCTGCTAAAGTGAAATTAATATAAAGAGTCTCACCAAACCTGGTCAATCCATAGAGCTTCCTTTGTATTTAGCCTTCAGCTCTGGATGTTTTGCTGAAGTTATGCTCCAAAGCTTAAATTCACAGTTTACTCATACATGAATCCATAACTTTAAAATGAGAAGCATAACCTGTACAGACTCAGAGTGCTGCAATAGCATAAGGAGACAGAAGACACATGGTTCAGTATACTCAGCACTGTTAGAATTAACCACATGTTCCCAACAGATTGAGTCAGCCAATTTATCTCTCTCCCTTTCCTCCTTATTTACCTTGAACAAAAGAAGATATGCAAAGTGTCTGGAAGTGAGAGAAAAGAGCAGCCATGGTCTCACCACCACTACGTCAAGGAGAGCGGGGCTCTTACACTCCTGGCAGAAATGCCCCTCCATGGACCATTAAAAGTTACCAGGCTCAAGACTTTGAAATTACAGATGGATTATCTTCATTCACCTACCATGGTTAAATTCAGGACAAGGGTACTCTGTCCTTACTTGATCTTGACTATGTCCGTTTACCCCAGGGGTTACAATTGTGTCTAAGACTGCCCTATATTTTTAAGCCAGTTCAATTCTTTTCTTCACAGGATTAATATGCTGCTGCCATGCCACGCTGTGTTCAAAGCCATGCTTCTCTGATAACCTTGATCCCTCAGTACTGTTGTACCAAGCAGGGCAGGCACGTGGGAGTGGTAAGAGAAGAGGTGTAAAGAAAAAGGGAATTGAGGAGAAACAGAGGAAAGAAAGATTTAGGGTAGCTAGGAGCAGCCAAGTGGAAAATGGTTAAAGAAACCAAAACACAGCCCGGTACTGGTGGTGACAGAGACTGAACAAGCATTAAAAATCCTGTCAAGACAACCAACAGAAAGATTCGTATTTAAAGAGTTTCAAACCTGCACCTTCTCTCAAAACAAATCTAGGCCAAAAGCAGCCAATTCACACTTGGCAGGTAGCAACAAGAGAGTTTATGTAACACTGCAAAAAGATAAGCACCTATTTAAGAGCAAACTGTTGTTTCTACACAACATGCAAGCACATCAAGGTCTCCCACTGCAGACATAAAACCTTCATACTGCCAACTGTGAGTTCTCTCGGTGTTGTAAATCTCCACAGGGCACGAAATCACTACGGTATGTTTTGCATTAGTTGTCAACCTCTGTTTGCAGGGGATTTGAAAAATAGAGGAGACACAAAGCACAGGAAGATCTGAACAACAATTAGCAGACCTTAAGAAAAGGCAAGGAGACTATCACAAATCTGTGAAATGCACCTTCTCTCAAGAAAGAGACTGCAATATTGAGTTAGCAAAAATATGATTCATGCAATCAAGGATCTGCTGAAAAAGGGGAGGGCAAGAGAAAGGATGTGGAACACAAGCAAATGCATTTTGGAAATATCTGGTATGGATTACAGTGCACCAGATAATTTGGCAACCCTCATCAGGGGGTTACTTGATGTCAGCCTCCCTATATATATTTTTTTGTTCACTCGGGTCCTGCTACTGTTATTCAAGCTTAGATCACAAAAAAATGGAGACCTGCAGGACTTTGCATTTATTTGCTTTGTCAGCTCAACATATTAAATGCAAGTTTATACGTACACTATATATCTTATTAAATGCTCTGCCCTGTTTTGGTCTCTTCTGATATGATTTATTTTGAACTCAAAGACCATAATCGTAAGTACCTCCAAACCTACAGATGCTTAGACTAGTGGGGAAAGAGAAAAAAAAAGTGAAATGCAGCAACCATTACTGTCCAACTTCATTACACTCATGCCTTGGAAGGATAAAACAAGAATGTGCTGGAATTCAATCCCCCTTGAGGGAAGAAACTGGAAGCAGAACGTTTGTTAGAAACAACACATACTCAAGCCACCAAAAATCATCAAGATACACAACAATTAAATGCAATAGCAAAAACTGACATTGAGAACATTTACAGACACAGAACCAAGGAAAGTACAGTTGTACAGCCATACCCTTTACCCAGGACAATATAAAGAAGGTGAAAAGCAGACATGGAAAACACAACATCTCCCCAACAGTGGAGGTTGTGCTGCATGTGCAGGACTCTGCCAGTCCCATGCCAAGTCTCAGCAGGAGGCACAAGGACAGCATGGCTTATGATTGACACCAATAAGCACCCACAGTAGCATTGTCTCAGCATTTCTAGATTAATTTGCTAATATTACTAATATAAGTTTTTTCACCACACCATGGGTTGGGGCAAAGCAGCAGTAACTTGCACTTTCAACTATGCTTATCTCTACAACAGGTCCCACAATGACAACAGTCATCACAGCAACACCAAAGGCAAAAAAGAAACATATAAGAAAGAACTGTATTCAGTCTCTCTCCAGCACTGCCATCTTCCTGCTGTAGTCACAAACCAGGTAGTTATGCTCCACGAAGAGACGTGCCAAAGTTTTAAACCAGAACTAGCGGTGAGGCTCCTTTGGGAGCTGACAAGGGCAAGTCACAACCACCTCCTGGGATTCCTGCTCCCACTGCAAAACCTGTTTGGCAAAGGGCTGTGTTGCAACATGTGTTGTTCATATAGAGCACTTCTTTCTGGCTGTAACTTAACATCCTGGCAGGAGACACTCATACATATCAAGCGAAATAGCCTTGCTCATCCATATCAACCTATACATCCTCATATAGTAGAAGCAGAAAGCATACTCTCTGCTTCCACTGGTCTCCTGCGGATCATGGGACAGATTTGGTTAATCGTGCCCATCTCCTCTCCATAAAAACCAGCTCCACACGGGATATTTTCTGGCTTTTTGTACGGTTGAATTATAAAATCCGTAAGTGTGGATGCTCCTATGAAACCATTCTGCTACTCATTTTACATGGGAAGGAAGGTTAAAAACAGTGGGACATCATCAGTGTTAACTGAACATTAAAAATAACATATAATAGTAATGCTTATCACATATGTGTGTAGAAGAGAAAATACCAGAATTATACTTTCAAAAATAGTACTGTCCTTAATAAAACACAAAACACAATGAGGCCATCAGTCTGCTAAGTTTATCAATTCACCAAGTTCTGCAGGGGAGAGAGAGAAATACAATCCTTACAGCATGTCAGGTTCCCCTTGTCTTGTACTTAAGATGTTGCTAAACTACTGAAATTCTACATTATAAATACATTACACGCTGTCTAGTGAACGATGGGATTACAATGCATAGTAGATGGAGAGGCATAAGCTTCTCAATATGTGCACATGAAATGACTTTATGACCTAAAACGCTTGCTTCTTGCCAAAGTGATTTCAGGATAGCCAAGAAGGGAAAAATAAATCCCAAAGTAATACATCGGTGATCAAATTTTGTAGCTGAATTGTATAAAGCTAAAGACTTCCATTAACTTATTTTACTATGTTTAGGTAAATAATATGCCATGATTTACCAGAAGAGCAAATAAAAAATGACGTGGCTTCAGCAACTGCAAATTTCTTGTCTTAACCTGCCTTCATGCCATGCATCACAGCAGTTTCATGGAGCAAGACAACTCTACAAGGACAGAGGATTCAATGGTGATCATTTCTGCCTTGCCAGGTACCCCTTACGCTCAGCTCAGTGTCTTGATAAAAAGAAGACAGAATGAATACCAGAGCAGATACAATCAATGTTACGTGTGATCACTGAAAATCTGATTACCTGACTGCCCAGCTGAGAACAGCGAGAATTTATCAATAAAGAATGATGGTGCTGCCAGCAGAAAGGAGACAGAAACTTCCTGGAAATATGGCTTGACTCGTCTACTGTTACAGTCAGCCTTTTTTCCTTCATATCAGGAGGATATATGGTTCAATACATGGAAGTTAAGGCTGCTTCACAGTTGAGTTTTTTGCGTAAAAGTTGTACAGCATTTGTCATGTCTGTTGTAATCTCCAGCCATTTCACCAGGTTGCTCCTGAACTTACTTCAATCTATATTCAGAATCTGTTGTCGATTAATAAATTATGCAAATGGATAAAGCATGTTCTAGGGAGCACCAAAGGGTCCACTGGCTAGATTCAGTCTTTACCAGCTGCAGCTTTGCTAAGACCTAGGGAGGAATTCAGCTTTCTAAGATATTTTTTAAAGAGTTCGCATTCTTTACTCCAAAACAGAGTTCAGTTCCAAGATAAGAATCCTTTGGTGGCAATGTTGTTTCAGTAATGACATATCATTGACTAACGGATACCTCCACTGAAGTATCAATCCAACACAGAGGGATCAGCCTAGGTCCGCATTTTGAAAGAGGAAGCCGCAAGCAGCCACCTATATGCTGTCACACAGGCTGTTCTACAAGTCCAGTGTCACTTGTGATGCTACTATGAGATCTCTGCTTTTGTGTCCTGTGTTACTCGAATCCTCATGCACTCAGTCACTATATGGCTCAGGGGCACAGTTTGGACATGCAGCCACATGCCAAGACGCAGAAAATCAGTTCCAGTTCCTGAACAATAGCTCTGCTAATGGAGAAGATCACTGAAGGCAGTCAGCTGCTCTGTAGTCTGTGGAACTTGAAGGCAGATTCCCACAAAAGGTCAAGAGTGTTAAAAACACCCAAGAAAATCCTCAGATCAACTAGTCTTCTATCCTACAGTGAAACAAACTGTGTTGTAGCTGAACTCAGAAGCAGTGTTCAGAGCAGGATTTAAGCTATAACAGGCATGAGAGTTCTGCAAGAACAGTGTTTATCCTCTCGTTGCAGGACAGCCCAGTTCTGCCAGATTTGTGAGAGAAAGAGCTCAAGGAAAAATATCCTTGTCATGCTGCCAGTGCCAGCACTAAAATAGGTTAATTATCAAAGAGATGCAGAGGGCAGCCAAATTTGCAGCATGCGGCCTGTGTGGCTTAATGTCAGATGAGAAATGAGAGTCTGTTACTCGTTGACTAACTGCTAACCTGTCGCAACTCCCATCACCTCACTCCTTCCACCTATCTCACTGGTCTTCCAGGCCTCCCCCGGTGTTTTCCTATCTCTGGCACCCATCTCAAAGTGAGATGCCCATTGCAAACCAGCCTGCTATAGGGAGAATGTGTGCTTTGTCCATGCTCCCATTACATGGCAAGGTGTGGAAGCACACTTCTTTAAGTAGCCTACACAAAAGCCAGACATAATTGAGACATAACTCATCCATGAAAAGAAATCTTTCTGCCAACCATAATTACTGCATCGCCTTTCCAGCCTGGCAGGGTTTCACTTCTTTTGGCTGGCTCAGGTTTTACTGCTGGCAAAAAAAAATGTATTTGTTGAGATTGACACTGGTGAACGCCAGCCTTTTCCAAAGGTGTGAGAAGGCTCTAGCCATAAGAAAACATGCCAGCAGAGAAAAAGGACTAATTCTGGTCTCAAGCGTGCATAGGTAACTGTGAATGGAGTAAAGGCAAATTTCATGCGTGCACAGAAGTAATAAAGCAGGAACTTTCTCTAAGTATAACTGAAATGCCAACTTTCATTACACATGAAATTCCTAAGCAAAATCAACAAATCCTTAAAGCTCTTAAAGGGGTTCTGTTTTTTGGAGCTGTCCCAGACAAATTTATTTCTGCCCCTAGAATTGCAGCATTGGGGAAAAAGTTGCTAACCATTAACACTCATGCCATGACAATGCAGTCCGCTCGAATCTGAGCTGTGGAACCAGGTGAGATGTGCAGGCAGCAAAAGGTACCATCTCTGGGTGAGGGTAGCAGAAAGCAGGGGAGAGACCCAGACCACACCATCCGGCTATAGGGAAAACACCATCTATTTGGCGGAGTGTAATTAGTCCTTGGTCAAAGAATGACCTGACCCAGAATGGTCATGGTCAGTGGAAATGAGTACTTGCTGCTGCACTTCTTCTGCTAGCAGCATACCCTGTGTCACATGCTCCTGAATACAATATCTAATATAAGTATAAAGTTCATTTTGGGCACCTCAACACCATGAGTTTAGACTACAACTCACACCGTGCTTTTAAGAATAATACCGTGTACTTGCAAATCACCAAGAAGGGCTTCTTCTTGGGTGTTTTTAGGCCATATTATTACTAAAATTCAAGCTTTACTGTGCCTTCCCCTTTGGATGTCATTAGTATAACAGGGCACTTGTGCTAACAACAGCACCCTAACTACCTTGCTCAAGAGTAGGAAACGCACAGAGTACAATAACCAAACTCAGCCCTGGCTACGCATCCTCACAACATGAATTCTGAGGATCTCCCACATCTGCTGGGAATGGTGGGCTCCGAGTCCCAAGGCCTCCCACAGACTCAGCACTGTACACACAAGCCAGCAAGTAGCCCAGGTAGCTGGTGGAATGGGATCAGACATAAGTCTGAGAGAGAACGGCCTGGTGAAGCGACAGTAGCTGTTGCTGGAAATTTTGGGAGAGATCCCAGAATCCTGAAGGAAAAACCAACTCCTGGGAGGATCTGCTGTCCTTGCAGAGACATTAGGAAGAAACAGAAAGGGAACCTGAGAATGCCTGGTGTCTGCTGCTCCTCTGTGCCACAGTACTTGCTCAAACCAGTGTAAGATAATATCCAGATTAGAAGCTTTCACAAAGAGGATGTTGGAGACAGGGAAAGTCAGGAACTGAGGGGACTGGTTTTCTTTCTTCCACACAAGATATCAGTGTTTGCTATGTTTCCATCCTGGCTCCTTTATGACACTATAGCATGGCGGTAAAGTTATTGGGCATTCTTGTCTTTCTGCTTCAAGTCACCTTAATTCTGCTTTCCCTGAGAGGCATCCAATTCTAGTGCACTGGAAAAGATCCATAGCATTTTATCCAAGTGTGCTTTGTCCTGACTATTTAACATAGATTTTCTAAACATTGTATTTATATTTTCATTCAAGAATCTCTCCAAGTCTTGCTTTCCAACACCTTCAGCTTTAATTAACCTCACAGTTTAACTCTGACACAAATTTCCAAACACACAGCTTTGCACAGAATGAGGAGGCCAACCTATGGCCTTCACAGTGGACTAACACATGAGCCCAAAAGGCACTGCAAACTTAACAATTCATCAGAAATACTGCATGCCCTGTGCTCCCTAGCTTCTGCCCAGCTACCTTCACAAGGACAGACTTGAAGCTAGACACAAGATTTCCCACTGAGTTGAACAGAAATTACAGAAGTTGACTGCACAATTAAGCTCAATGCTGGTAGGGGCTGGGAAGGCACACCTAGTATCTTGACCCAAATTGTGCTTACTGTAAAAAAGATGTGCCCAAGGAGGCAGCTGGCACTTGGGTCTCTTCTTTTGTAATGAAATGAGCAGAAAATCAAAATTTTACTGGATATTCCACCCCAAAGTTCTGTTTTGAAATTTAAGAGAATAATAATTGTAAAAAAGTTATATGAGGAAACTTGATCTAATAGGATGCCTTTGACTGTTTCACATAAAACCCTAGGGGTAAGAAAAAAAAAGTAATTATTCACATGAGGGAGTAGGTTGTACATTTCACTTTAACAAACAATAGACTTTAAAAAAATGTCTTGATTCAAATTAGTGGGGTGGATCTAGCTGGTGGATTACCAGCAGTGACTAAGGCCAGGATCTGTTTAATCCCTGGAGGGAAGCAAGGCCTCCCCAGCGCTTGACCTGTGCTGAGCACACGAGATGCCCAGCACCCTCCCGGGTGCTTGCTTGGTCAGCATGGCCATGTGTCAAAGGAGGATTAAGTTGGAAAACACCCTACATTTTCCATGTGACTGCGGTCCTCTGAGAGACAAGGTGAGGTTATTCACCACCTAGTTTTGCATCTTACTTCCCCTCATAATTTCATTTCTTAGTGGCTCTTTGATATGAAAGTGAAGAAAATCTTTCTACTGGGAAAGGCACAGCTGCACAAGTCCTGCTTGAAGTGAAAGGGATAATGATGGAGGACTGTGTTGCCTGGTGTAAGTGGTGCCACCAGCAATTCACCCACAGGAGAGCCTCCTGCAGAGGCCACAGGCCACCTCTCCGTTCACACACCTTGATTTTAAATCCGGGGAATAACACATCCTTACTCAAAAGGTCATAACATGACTCAAAAAATGCTGGGGCATGTATTTCCTTTCTGAAGATAATTTAATTAAGATGGTGAACAGATGCCTGTTGAAGCAGCTTTACAGGAAAAGGAAAAATGCTTGGACCCTGGACAGATGTCTCCTCAAGACCCATGCAAACCCCTGTAATGCCAAGAGCCATTGGGCTGCTGTGGTTACATCCAACCCCTGCCCAGAGGTAACTCAAGGGATATCTCACAGATTTCACTTGTCCTTCTGCCAGGTGTTTCAATGGGCTTCCTCTCAGGAGAGAGCACCCCAGCTTACTGTGGGCTGCTCTTCACAGTTTGGCTAAGACCAAGGACAAGAAGAGCCTCTGTGCTGAGATACGTGCTGAGGCAAGGGAGGGACAGCAGGCAATGACCAGTGAAGTGTCTCTAGTGCAGGTGACAGCACCAGGAGATCTGCATTTGCTTGCTGAGAGTACCTAGAGTTATCAGATTCCTAACAGAAAATTAAAAGTAGTAGCACCCAATATGCATCTGTTCAAGTACCACTGCAACACAACCATATATCTCTCATTCCTACCCATGTGGCACTTAGTTGAAGTGCAAAGGTCTGACAAAGCCTTTCCCCAACTTAATTTCTCCTCTTCAGCTCTCCTAAAATCTTCTCTTTATTTCTTAGGCAGATTCCAGAGCCTGAATCTCCAGATGGGTTTTGGGCTATACTGTAATCCCTATTCCCCAAGCCGTCTGTTCCACACTTACAAAAAAAAATGCCCTCAAACTAAAGCAAACACCTGCAATGCAACACAAATAACCTAATTTTGTTTGAATGGGGTAGAAGGGAAGAGATGGGCTGTATGAATGGAAGGGAAGTGCAAATCCCACTGCCCTTATTCTTCTTGCGCTGGTACCAGTAATGGTAACTGCATCCCCCATGGTCCTCTCGCCACTCACAACCCTGCTGACCCCATCCTCTTCCTCGTCTGTATCTGTAGTGGTTCCTAGCCAACAAAATAATGAGTCCTGACTGAGGAGAGTATTTGTTCTGGCCAGCAACCAAAGAAAGTGTGATAGTCTAGTTTCAAGCTATGGGGCAAGCTGTCAGATATGCCACAGGCAGTGATGGCTTTTCAGTTATGTGGGAAAGGATTTATGAAGCTGCCTCTGTGGGCTTTAGGGCTCAAAAGGGAGTAAACTGGTGATCCCAGGTGCCAGGCTAACCTGAACACTAGGGCTCATGCCATCCTACTCACAAAAGTGCATAAAAAATGTACTGCATGCAAGTGTCTGAACAACTGAAGTAGCAACCTGTAGAGGTCATAATATTTGTATAACCTGATTAAACGGGACGGAAAGCAGTACTCTTCTTTCACTTTCAGCTGCTGCTGTAAGAGAGGACCTTGAATCCATCCTACAGGTTAGTATGTCTGTGTCCTGTGTGAGACACAGTAGCAGTCAGACTGACTGAATACATGCGAAGGAGGAGCAGAAATTCCTGAAATGAGCTCAAACTGCCTGGTGCCCTTTTGGATTATGTCATCCCCAACAAAGCCTGCTTTCCACTGCTCTGGCCAGGAATGGAGTGGTGTGCTAGTTTCTGAGCACCAGCTCCTGGCGCCAGGTAGCATTCAAGGCTGAGCACTGGGGGACACACATGCATATCCCATTGCTGATAGCCAAAGATGCACATCTAAACCCAAGCCCGCATCAACTCAGTTATGAATGACTGTTGACATCCAGCAAGACTAAAAGCTCTGTGGGTTAGCAGGCTAAATAAATAAGAGACGAATAGTTACCGTACACCATAGCCCTTTACCCTCGGAGAATCAGTGAACTGGAATTCTCCAAGGAAAGCAAGTAGGCTGTGTCTGTGCCTGTGCTCTGATGAATCTCATCGCTTTGTTTTCCTGGAAACTAGATGCCCCAGATGCCATTGTTTCCATTATATGCATTCATCTGCTCTGTTTTGAGCTGTAACCCGCTTGGCTTAACTGGGGTTTTTTTTGTTTGTTTTAAATTAAAGTCTTTAATCAAAATGCCTGGAAATTAAGATGAGGACATAGCTACAACCCGTGACACTAGATTTGTTAAATGTTTGAAAACACCTATGGCATACAGAAATCCTGAGCAGTTCCACGCAGCGTGACTGAATTATTAATAGTTGCCCTGCATATTGCACAAGAATATCAAAAGGGGACTTTGTGTTTCTGCAAAACACTGCTATTTTTTGTCTGACAGTAAAGGCAAAATCATTCAGAAACTAGTCTTATTGCTACTAATTGCAACTGTTACTAAAACATTCCCACTGTAGGCACAATACAGTCATTTTTCATATTTTGGACAGAACTAGTAATTTCATTCATTATCTCAAGGAAGATCTTGAAGTTTAAAAATTTTTAAAACACAAACAAAACATAATTCATAACATACAAGACCAAATATCTCTTTCTATTCCCTAAAAGCCCTATTAACTAGTACAATAACATTCAAATACAAATTAAGCTAATATCATTTACAGATAACATTATAAAATTATCAATTTATGGGTTGGAAAGATCAGCTATACGTTGTTTGAGGTGGAGGGGTTTTTTTAAGACATGAAGACATATGCATGGAAAGCTATTCTTAAATTCTTGCTATACAGAAAATTACATCTTGCTGTGGGCAAAAATACAAATACGGGGAAATTTCTTTCCTGTCTCAAGTGAATTATTTCTGGTGAAAGGTTTCTCAGCGTTTTGCTACAGGCATGCAGCTTTGCACACAGAACATTATGTGTGTACACACTGAGAGCGCTGTAGTGGGGCATAGGACTGATGCTCTCCTCTACACCCAGCTCCCTGAAAAGCTATTTATGGAAAATAAAGAAAAAACATAGATTAAGAAATGTAAAAAAAACCCCCAAAACCAAACCACTAAAACCCAGCAGCCACCAAAACCATCAGCACATAAAAGCAAGTTGATAAGGAAAAAGGCAGCTTCACTCATTTTATCTCAGCTGCCTCCAAAGCAATGGGGACATACTGCTATTATTAGCCCTCTGGATGGGAAGCAGCTCATTCGCATCATGGTTTGAAGCTGTTGGCAAGATGCTGCTGGATTTTCTTTGCACGTACACACGAGCACAGACACACAGGCAGACAGACAGACAGACAGACATCTCCCAAAATGCTTGTGGTGAGCCCCTTCCCGCCGCTCGGGTGAGACAGACAAACAGCACAACGTCGGCGCGACCATGTGTACTCACAGCTCAGAGTACAAGAAGTGCAGGTTGCCCACATTGTCTATGTAGTTTGCAGGACTTAGCCAAGGTAGGACCAGTAACAGGAGAGCCTTCATTTTCAGTGCAGGGCTGGCACTGCTGCTAGGTTTCCTCCTTCTCACTGTCTCTCTGTGCTGGTGGGACACACAACGTGAAGCTTTTGTGCCAGTCAAGCCCCTTCTAAGCCAGCCTTTCCATTTGAACGCAATGGTAGCACATTATGAATCAAGCTGAAATCCCTTAAACGAAGCTACACTGCAAAAATCATTGACCTGTAAGAGGATTACTTGATCTGACTCTCGGGTGGGTAGATGTGAGGGTTTAGGGACAGCACAGCATGGTTGGCGAGACAGCGACTTATACTGCAGAGGACAGCGATGCTCGGGGAAGAGACCTGCCTCCTGCACGATTCAGAGTGGTTCTTCAGAGGCAGCTGGTACGTTTACATCACTGCCCAGAAGCAGATGGGTTACGAACTAACTGCATCACGGCAGGGTGTAGCTGTTTGACAGGGGAGGGGAAGAAATGCCCCCTGTGGAGTTTTGAAGCAGGCGATATCAGAAGACCACACCTTTTTAAAGTAAAACACCACAAAAGATCACAGCCAACTGCTGGCTCTTTACATCACAGTCTGAATTCCACAGATCTAGTCAGATGCTTTTTGTGCAAACATAAATCATGTAATAATAAAAGGGAATGTATCTTCTTGGGGTTTTTTGGTTGGGTTTGTTTTGGGTTTTTTTAAAGGATGCAAGAGCAAACGTTTTGAGGATTTTAATAATGATGCTTTTAACGGACTAACTACTCCATGACTGCTGGCATTTTAAAAAAAAAAATAAAGTTCTCTCATCAATTACAAANTCACAGCCAACTGCTGGCTCTTTACATCACAGTCTGAATTCCACAGATCTAGTCAGATGCTTTTTGTGCAAACATAAATCATGTAATAATAAAAGGGAATGTATCTTCTTGGGGTTTTTTGGTTGGGTTTGTTTGGGGTTTTTTTAAAGGATGCAAGAGCAAACGTTTTGAGGATTTTAATAACGATGCTTTTAACGGACTAACTACTCCACGACTGCTGGCATTTAAAAAAAAATAAATAAAGTTCTCTCATCAATTACAAAGTATAAAATGGGAAACTCACCTTGTCCTGTCAGTGACCTTATCTCTGATCGAGGCATGTTTTCATTTTTTCTGAGAACCAGGATTTGTCCAAGCCTCAATCATGGAAGAAATGTAAGGACTGCTGACTGCCCTGGTGACTCTAGCAGAGCCTACTTCAATTTATTTACTGAGAACACAGAGCACGTTCAGTTGATATTTCAAATGGGCTCTGAGCTGTTCTCACAGCAGGTACCAGACTGTTCAGGTTTATTATTTATTTATTTTTATTAGCAAAGTCACACACTTCTCTTCCTTCTATTGATTCACTGGAGTTAAAGAGAACAGCATAATCTTGATCTGCTCTGTGCTTGGTCATGCCGGAGCCAACGTCTGAAAAGCACAATGCCCTTCACCACCTGCCATGAGTTGGATGTGAGATGGCGAGGAAAGTTTCTGTGTTTCTGAGAATTAAATTAGGCAGAGGCATAAGATAACTTTGGTGATAATTAATAAACTAATGCTGCACTGAAAAAAATAAGGTACTACACAGTCTCTGCAAGCACAAGGTTGCAGAAGCTCCCCTTTAGAGGTCACTCAGAAAGTGGCTTAATTCTTCCCATGGATGGGAATGTCTCTGAGGCTGCACTACCCATGCCCTGGAAAGCTGAACCCCACAGCAGCAGAGATTCCCCATGATTTCCTACTCTTCTGCATCTGCCCTTTGGCATTAAGGTAATTCAGCCCCTCAAACCATCCAGAGGAAGGAAATTCCACATTATGAATGGCAAAGAAGCAGCTGCTCAGCCTATGTAGGCACTGCCGTGTACTACACTACCTCAGAGCCTTTAGGGTTTGATGGGAAGGGAGACCACTGCTCTCTCTCTTCAGTCTGCTGCTCCCTGAGTTTGCAAAGCTGGGACATGGTGAAGGAAGTCTCAACAGAGCAGAGGCTGAAGTAGGAGGCTGTGGGAACACATTACATAGACAATTCTTCCTACCCCTGGTTGGGCTCAGGCCAGGTGAGCCAGAGGCATAAGATATTAAAGATCTTGAAGGGAAAATCCAAGCCATGAACATCCAATAATAAGCACTAGAATAAAACTTGCCAGGCTTTTACAATACCAAACAATGGTTTACAACATTGCAATTCTGCAAGATATGTATGTGAAGTGCATCTTTACTACTACCTTAAGGAGGAGAAAGCAAAATACTATAGTGACTTGCACATGTCCATGTAGGAGAGTCAACACTAGAAATCAGGAATTGTGCTATTTGTGTGGTTTCTGCGTAAAAAACCAATATTCTAATTTGCATAGTTATTGTGTAGATTTTTTTCTTTCTATTTTTTATGGCCACAGCACCATCATCTCAAAAAAGTGAAGACAAAAGGGGCTCTAAAATCTATTTAAATAAGCTATATGCATAAACAAATGAGTATTTGCACTAGAGGCTCAAGATTTTGTGTTTGGAGTCTGTAGAGAAACAATCTCAGTAACAGCAGCTCATGGTAGGCTGTCAGTCCTGTATCGTTATTGAAATTAGTATTTGTGTCCAGAGAAGTACAGACCAAAGGCAGAAAATTATAAGAAACTTTGCTAGTTTTTCCCCTCGGCAGCAGAAAGTTAACCTTGCAGAACGCTGCTGGCCTGGCCTGGAGACGACTGCTACTGCCTCTTACATCATGACCTATGAGCCAGCAGCACTCTCAACAGGAAAAGCCAGGTCCAGAACTGGGTGTGCTCACCTGGAAGAAAGGAGCGCTCAGCTCTGAAGACCAACACCAAGCTAGAATATTTTCTGCTCTACTTCTCATGTAGGTCATCTGTGATTCAAAAAAGGGCAATTATAAAACCCTTAATGTAGTACTAAAATATTTATGATAGCTGAGCTTTCCAAAACTCAAAGATCTCTTTGGATGACTAAATACACACTTCCATTATGCAGCTAACCATAAGGTATCCACCCTGAAACGCTAGTGATAGCAGGAAGTCCCGTGAATGCATTTGATTCTAAAAAAGTAGTGACACCTCATCACATAAATGGGCTAAATTGAGCTCTAAATTAATGATACTGTAGATGTTCATTGACATTGAAATCAGTAAATCTTTCTTTATGTTAACTGTCTATTTTAAATCAGCATTAATTGAACATATTCTTTGATCTCCTCTAGGAAAACAGTGAAAACAAGCCAACAACTTACTGGGTTTGGAAATGCTGTTCGAGGTGACTGCGTTGCATGACCCCTGAGCAGTGTTCTGTGAAAGGGCAGCTAACCATTAGCTTGTCCAGGAGGTTATTCACTAGTATGCTGGACTTCCTGCATGTCTGGAGAATCACAAGCTTGCGGTCCATGGGGCAGAAGTCTTTTTCCATGAGGAAGTTTGTAAGGCAGGCTTTGCAGAAGGTGTGACCACAGAGTGTGTCTAACGGCTGAAGCAAAGGTTGCAGGCAAATGTGGCAGATTAGATCATCATCTACTTCTTCAGTGTAGCTGTACAAGTGGTTTTCTTCTGGTAAATGCACTTGGCCACAGGTGACACAGAGTGAAGGGGAGCTATCCTCCATTTCTTCTTCTTTCTGGCTCATCAACAGAATGGATGCAATTCAGAACAAGGCAGATGGGAATACTCAACCTGATTTCTCTTCATGAGAGCTGCAGCAAGGCTTGTGTGCCATCAGATCTGGGGGGAAAAAAAGCCGAAGGGTTATGAATCATTTTCTCTCATCGTATTTACAGTATGTATCCGGATATGAAACAGTTTAGCAGGTATTAGGGAAGGATTGCATCTTTGAGAGGGGAGGGTGAAACAAGGAAGAAGGCAGAAAACCAAGGAGAGTTAATGCCATCAACTTCTTATCTCTCAATCTGGCTCAATTTATACAATTACTCTCATTTTTTAAAAAAGCTATCAAAATAGGATGAATGCTACAGAAATTTAATGAAAACCTTAAATTAACATGCAACTGCAGTTCCAGTCAGCTGATTTTGTGTTCATGTTATTTCTGCTGGAAAAGCAGCATCATCTGTAGGCAAACATTACAAGACTGTATGCAGAAATACAGGTAAGAATAATTGTTACTGCCCCAGCCACCTGCTCAACACAGCAAGGGAAAGTGGAAACTTCACCTGACTCACACTAGTGTACAGACACTGTACAAACACCCAGAGGGTCTTAGGATCTTGAGGATTTAGAACTCAGCACCCTCTAGACCATCTTCTTCCCACAGCAGCACTGTATCTTTCTGATTTCCAAAACCATTGAACACAAGATCTCATCTTTTACATTATGCACAATGGTGTTACAGATGGCAAGAATGTACTTTGGGGAAAATTCAGATCTTGGCTTTCTTGCCCCGTGGTTGCAGGAGACTGCAGCCAGTTTGTTTTCTTATCACCCCATGGCACTGCTCTGGGTGCCTCAAATCAAGCAGTTAAAACCATCTGCACCAGCACAACCAACTCAAACCTTCATCTTACTTCACAAAGCATCAAATACTTCCTGTGCTGAAGTGAAGTCCACAACACTGTACTGTATCAGTGAAAACTAGGCCAATTCACTTAATTTGTATTCCAGAAACCCGATATGTCCCTAAGTACAGGCCAAATTAGCTCTGACCAGAGCACCTGCCTGCTGGTATTTTAAAGATGTGAACTTTCTGGGTGGCAGCAAAACTGGAGAGTAATTTGTAGTTTTTACTTGAAGAACTCTGCTCATTGGAGCACTTATGTCTCATTACATCTACGCTTATTTTGATATACCACTTTGAAAATAAACATGAAGATATAAAATATGCAGTAGTCTTTTTACTACTCTTGCTTGAAAATTTAAATGTTATTTGCTGCTCTGCTGTAACACTGTACCCTTGCTTCCAGCTTGACTTAATTTGCTGAGACAATGTGTCAGCCTCAGACATCCATGTTTCAGGACAAATGAGGGGAAGAATAAAAGAAAAAAATCTAAGAGAACATTTTCATATAAAATAAAACCTTCTTTTTATGCAAAGCTCAAAGGCTCTAAACCTGAGAAATTAAACTTTAACATGGCAAGGTTTTGTGACATAAAGGTAAAATGATAGCTCTGCTAATTCTAACCAAATGCTTAAATGTCAAACAGTCACTTTAATGCTGTGCTAGATGTTACTTTTATGTAGCAATTATATTAAGTGGCTGTATAATAATTTTTGCTTGCAAGACCAAGATCTGCATAAGCTCTATCCCCTGATTAACAGTAGCTTCATTTACGTGAAAATCATTGCCTACTAGAACTCTCGCAAATATTTAAAATTCTCTTTACTGCAACAAAAGTTTCTCATTAAAAACTATTTATCAGAGCTTTACGTACAGCTTCTTGTGAAAAAAATGAATATCTTTCTATGGTGCAGAAAATAACTCTGCCTCCTATCTTAGTACAGGAATTAAAATTAGTATTACTTGGTTCTTCAAAGGTGACACAGAGCAAAATGAAACAAAAGATTATCATGAGTCTGAGGTAAGGACTGTTTGGGCACTGCAGGTGATTCCTGATAGGCGGCTCTTAAGCAATTCCTTTATCAAGTTGGGTGGCTGCGAGCTAGTTTTTGATTTGTTGGTAGTTGTGCTTCACAGAGTGAGAGGCAGGGTGTTCAGCTGATCTCCATAGCCCTGACTCATGGAGACGAGCCTACAAGAGTCAACAAGGCCTCTTGCAAGTTTGGCAATGGGTTTTATGGGATTGTGGCTTTAAAAAATATCTAGGAACTAATTAGAAAACAATAAAACATGACAAAAATACATTGCTTTATGAACTTCATTTTTTCCTACATTTTCAAAATGGCTTTCCCTCACAGCAACCAGAGGAGCAGGTAACATCATGCTGTCTCTCCACACTCCTGGAATGTGCCCTTCTACCAGCATGTGCAGGTGGATCCACATGGATGCTTTCCCTGTGCACCACTCACCAGAATGCAACTAACTCCAACATTTTGTTGCCTCATGGATATTTGCAAGGGCAGAAACTCTTGCTTCCTGCTTGCAGGAGACCCAGTGCCTGGCTCCCATCAGCAAACTTGCTGAAAGCTGAATCCAAAGACCTGCTCCAAGGCAGAAGCAGTCACCACAGGACCAGGAACATGGGCATCTGAATGGCTCCCTCCCAGAATCGTGCCCTAATCCTGAAATTAGTGTTCCTCAACTCCCACATTCAGAACACATCAGCTCATCTGCTATAAGTTATGTAAAACTGGAAACTGCTACAGCTCCAAAAGGACTACAATTATTTCCATAATGACGACATAGAGGCATTGCTGCCCTAAGACCACGCTTCACTGCAGCAAAAATGATGAGTGAAGCCCCAGCAGAAGCAAAGTCAGACTGTCCTGGGAACATTACAGATAATTTTCATGAACCTAACATGCTCATAATGCACTGCTAGTCAAAAGGTACTACTACAGGGAACTGTACACAAATTTTACAATGTTCACACAAATTACAAATATTTAGCACAGTGCAGGGGAAAAGAAACATCCATGTTAATTAGTAACAGGCATTGAATTTTCAGGTGGACTTAATTTAAGTCCTGTGGTCTCTATTATTTAGAAAATTTAGATTAGATAACAACATAAATCTGAAACAAAAACGATCTATCAGCCTCTTTTGGCTAATCTGGTATATGTTCACCCATGATTAACCTTCTTAAATTGCTGGATATATCCAGCAATGAAATGATCTCTGTCTGTCTGTGGGCGGTGATTATGCCACCAAAGGAGCTAGCATAGAAGGCAGGTAATGGAGTTGTTGCACAGATTTGATGTGAGGCAGACATTTACAACGTGTGTCATTTGTATTTATAACATTCATGCACTGTCATGACAAGCTACATAATTAATTTAATGTCCTTTCAGGAAGCTTGGAGCCTCAGTTCCTTTAGAACCATAGAGAACGAAAAGGAGATTGAAACTCAACCTGCTGATACCCAGTGAGTATTTCTACTTCTTCTATTAACTTCTATTTGTTATTAATAACAAAATACACTTTGAGCAAAGAATTGTGTGGTAAACCACAGCTAAGTTTAAAAAAGGCATTTATTACATGGCTGAATGTCTCTTCAGAGACCTGAAGCACAGGAACATGGTGCAAATGATGAAGGAAGTACACTGTCATCCTGGATATCCACGTTGCCAAGCTTTCATATCCATATTGCCAAGATGGATTGAAAAGGGTCACATCAGGGCATAAAATTATCCCCAGAGCTGTGGCCACAGTAAAAACTAATATCAAGGCAACACATTTTTTAAGTTGCTCAACAGACTGGTCTTATTTGATGGAGTTTTCCATCTTACACATCTTCACTGCTTAGGAATTTGCAGCCACCAGGAGCGTTTGAGATAGCAACACAACAAACCCAGACAAAAACCATGGGCAGTAAATATGGAGAGCAGATAGAGACTATTCCTTTCATCTCCTTGCACAGCCAAGGTGGTAGTTGTCCCATCCCAATGAAACATTTAAGCAATCTTAAACTTAAACCCTGACTTACCATAGTTACACTGGCAGCAGCATAGTGAGAAGAGGGTTCACCAAGCAGACTGACAAAGCCTCACTGCCTCTACTCAGCCACACCATCAAATATTAACCCAGCGGTTCAAGAGGCTGCACTCGGAAGCAGCATGAAACAAACTGGAATAAGCTTCAGGCAGCAACAATATGAGTTACCAAGTCTGAAAGAGAAATAATTAAGTAATGAAAGAGTGAAGAAGGGGCCTATAAATAAAATAAATAGATAAAAATAAATAGATGCCTAAAAGCCAGAGAAATAGTGATGTGGAGCCTGGAAGGGCAGCAACTGGTTTAAACCTCAGCTGGTGAAAGACAAGCCAGTGAATGACAAGCTAGTGAATGGACGTTCCTGCAAAAGGAAGGAGTTGCACAGATGAGCTGCAAAAGCAGTAGAGGAATTTAGCTCCAGTAGCTCTGATGTAGCATGACTTAGGGATACTGCAGTCCTCAGAGTCAAGGAAAAGGGTGGCCAGCATGCAAAGGAAAAATGGACTAGCACTGTGAGATTGCTACTTATTAGCTGGTTTTGGTTTGTTTTTTTGTGATCACAAAGTCACACTGCAGTTCTTCCCCAGCACTTGTGTGGGTTGTTATCTCCTTCAAATGTGCACTTCCAGATGGATTGTGGCCATCCTTTAATGTGGTTCTGGTACTGTGTGGCCAAAGGGGCTGGTCTACAGGCATGCAAGGAGATCTCTCCATGTCAGTAGCATTGCCAGCTGCTAAGTTAGAAGCTCATTTTTCTTCAAGAGATACTTTTACCTGGCCTTCCTTTCACAGTAGCTGTGAGCATTGCAGCCAACATCTGCCTTTATTGATACTCAGCTTATTTTGCTTAAAGCCTGAGATTGCCTCCACTTCTCCAGGTTAAACGATCCCTGTTCCCTCAGCCGCTCGTCATATTTGACTCTTTAAATGAAGCCTCAACCCAGCTGCCAGTGGACACGGGCAGGTCAGGAGGTGTGAGCATTGTCCCCATCTAGTGGCTCACCCACACTGGGTAGGAGAGTGGATCACAGCCAGAAGAGAGCAGAGGTCCTCCTTCACCCTTATGCAAAAGCTCAAAACCTTCAGGTTATGCAGCATTAGCTGAGATGATACTCAGGAAAGCATAACCCTTACTACTCCTGTGAGAATCAAGGTTAAAAAATCACTCTACCTATTTCATATTCAGTGTTTTATAATAAGGCATCAGGTCAAATGCTCACATAAAACTATTTGTCATTAACCAAGAGAGATTTTGACACTGTTTTAATTTAATATCTTTCATCAAAGTGTCTTCCTGGCCTCCCAGCTTCCCCATTACCGTGCTTTATACTGATAACTGCATCTTTCTGACAGAACGTTTTATAGATTACACTGACTTTACTGTTCAATGTAGAACTTATTTTGGAAGCCATTGGGCAACCTGTTTCTTTCACAATACTAGGCAACATTTGTGGAAAACCTTATAGAATGACCCATAATCCAGAAAAACATATTTTCCATCCAACGAGGCAGTGATTCACATTCCAAAGACCTGGCTAAAAAATACCTTAATAATTTGTACCAGCCTTGGCATAGCTGTACTTAAAGCCAAAGGGGTAAGTCAGCCTGCCTAGATTTGAAACTTTGTTTAAATGGAATTTATAAAACACTAAGGTGCCTAAAACCTTATCATTACACCTTAGGACCAGTATTCCTCCTACTTCTATGTTTCTCTCTTTTCCACCTTCCCCATTATTTTAAAATCTGTTCTACCTATAGAAAGGTCAAAATACTTTCTTTTTGCTTGAGGTGTAATCAGTAGTAGACCATCTCCAATGGAGATTAGTTATGGGCAGAGGTGAGATGTCTACCTCCAGGTAAAAAGTCAGTAGTTGGAGGATAGTTGAGGTCCCAGGGACATTGATTTAGCAGATAAGAATTCAGCTTGATCTCTAAGATTTTTGGGAAGACCATTAGAACTGGCTGCTAGAGGAAAATAATTGTGTTTAAAAGTCAAGCACATCAGTGCTGAATATCTCTTTGACAAACAGAAGCTTGAAACCCTCTCCTCTGCTTGGCCCCAGCGTTAAGACAGCTGTTTCTTCAGAGTTACTATTAGTCAAAAAGTCTTTCTCAGAGCTTTTAGTGATGAAAGACATTTCCAGTTGAACAGAAAAATCCAACAATGCATTGCAGCAGGTGGATAACCCTGACATTTTAAGTTGTAGCTCAAGCTGTGAAACCTAACAGAATTGTCATACTGTGCCTGCACGCACAATAACTTCAAAAAACAGAACCAGATTAGGGAAAAAAAAAGTTTTCTCTGTGGCTCATGCTGGAATTTACAGAATAAATGAATGCTGGAAAAAGTTTTTTTTTGTTATGGAATTGTAGTATCTGAAATGTCTGTTAGGAATGTACAGAAATTTATTCTGCTTTTTTGTCTCTCTCTGTCTCATATGCCCACACAAACCTGAGTTGCTCTTTCTGACAATTTCATGAATACGAACCTTTACTCAACATCTTAAAATGAAAAAAAATCTGCCCCAAAGTAATCTGAGAATATTAGGAACAGCTGAAAAAGGTTTGAGTGAAGAGGAGGTTTAAATAAAAGATTACATATCCTCAGGCTAACCTACCTACAGTAAAAGGAACATGTCGTATGAATGAACTCACCTTAGCAGACGAAGGTAGTATTTCTGAGAAAAACTGTTGTTGGCATGCCTCTAGTTGTCAAATACTGTGTTGGTTGAGGTAATAATTTCCATTTCTTGCTTTTTTCAGAGTTCAGTAAACCCAGACTTGGACCAACAACTTATGTCAGAACTACAAGACTCCAAGTGCAAAGAGGAGTCGTAGCACAATGGGCAAGCTGTGGGTAACTGCTTCTCAAATCCAGGCGTTCTACCTGCTCAAAGGAAGTCAATCATGTGGCTGAAGCAAGGCTATGTGAGCAATCGTGATTGACTCCTAAAGTGCTTCCTAAACATGTACTCATCCTAATTGACATAATAAATGCCATCGGCATTTCACACGCTAAATTATAAGATTTCCAATGGCTAGTTATGTAACAAAAGGTGCATTACTGCTCTGATTTGGCTGAGGGTTCTGGCTGACTTTGGAGGGACTGACAACCTCACAAATACCACAAGTTTGTTTTCAGTTGTTTGACCAAGTAACGAAACTGTGTTTGTGTGGCTGGATAACTGGATTTCCCAGCTGCCTTTCAAGGTGCTGGTAGCTAAGAATAGTTGTAACAGTCCATGCAGCCTGCATGGAGTGCATCCCTCATCCTTGCTCCAGCTGGGAGTCTGCTGTACCTCTGCAGTAGGGAGCATGTCTGCCTACTTTCCTCCTGTGCTTCAGAGCAAGGAAACATGGACCTGAAGACCACTGTGGAGCTATAGGGTGGTGCTCCAGCCAGGTGCTCCTCAATACAGACAACCAAGCCCACAGACACATAGATTCACACTGGGTACATAGAAACAGGGAGACATTACATAAAAAACCTTACTGCTGCAGAGTAAAGCGTAAAACTTGGAATAAAATGCATTTGCTTTTAAAATAATAAAATGCTCTGCTTTGAGTCTTGATATAAACTCCATGATAGCGCTTCTACTCTGTTTCCTAAAGAAACACAGCAGCTCTGTACTTGTTCTCTGTCTGAGTCTCTTTATTAATTCGTGCTCTTTTGCTCCCCATGCTTTTGGATCCGTTTTTCAACTTCAGCCCACTCTGAAAGAACGGAAGATGCTTTCTTACACATTATCACAATTACCATGAGAATAAGTGGCTGGGTAGGACAGAGAAGAAACTAATGTTCCCACAAAAAGAAAGACTACAAAATGAACCCAAACCATACTGGATATTAGCATAGACAAGCAGGAAAAAGAGGACAGTACATAGCCTAGTCTCAAGAAAAACTAATGTTGGAACTACTCCATATTAAACAAAGCCACAGGGAAATAGCTTTCACTGATTCTTCTGCCCACTGAAAACCAATATATAACCCAAAAAGCTAGTTCTTTCCCTACTTACAACTTCCATGCCTTACTGCTGAGATGTTTTACTATGTGCCCAACACTGAAAGTACCCAGCGTCTTTGAGAAGAGCAAGGTATTTCTTCCTCCACTGTGCATTGTTCAGCTACTTGCCTAGCTGAATGAACATCAAAACTCACAAAACTCCTCATGACCCTGGTCCATTAAGAAGAAAAATTACCCTCAGTGTGAATGCAAGCTGCTGCTAGAATGCAGGGGTAAGGGACTAGGCTGTACTGGGGAGCAGGGAAAAAGGGTGAACTGGGCTTGGAAACGAGGCTGGATGAAGGCAACCTGGTTGCCAGTGGTGCCCATTTAGTCTCAGAGAAGACTTGCTTGTCCCACTTAAAATGTTTTTCTCACAACACTTTGAAGGTTCTCTGTCTTCAGACAGCAGGCAAATAATCTTGTTGACTTTACAAACTGAGGGACCAAGAACATCTACCAAACCTCTCCCACCCTGCCTCAGCACCCTCTAAAATGCTTCTAAGTAGCTTTTCTCTCTTTTGTGGTACAAACTCCATTGTGGTTTTGCAGGATAAGATTTATGTTGGTAAGGATGAAAAACAACCTGCCCAACGCACTTGCAGTTTTGTGATAGTGCAAGTGGCTCAGCCAGCACAAATGCAACCTGAGAGTGCCTGTATATCCCTGGTTAGATGTTCACTTCACACAAACACAATGCAACACAAAACTGCTGCAAGATCCACAGCATCTGCATGAACAACAAACCATGCTGAACACACAGGCTCAGTGAGGGGCTCTGTCCTACTTAACCTGAAAATAATAAAAAAAAGCAATATGCAAAGCAAAACACATGGGAATGTGAAAATCTTATCCTAATACAGCTTCAAAATAAGTCTTAATCTCTCTTCACAATCCTCTCCCAGGGCCCCAAGTGGGTCAGCTGGGAAGCCAGGCAATGCTACCTCTCTGCCCACTCAGTGCCAGGAAGAACTGGTGAAAAGGAAAGAAAGCATCATTAAGGACTTCTGCCCTGGAAGGTGTTGAAGCCTTACATCTCACCCTGCCACCCACAGCACTTGCCACCATCAGACCACACAGCATCTTTTCACATGTGACCACAGGACAACATTTAATAACTACAAAATGCAGAACACGTGAGGGATAACCTTGCTAATAACACATCATGAAGTAAGCCATGCTTTAATTACAACTTTATAACCTCTCCTCTCATCCAGGAGTCTTTTAATGCTTGACAAACTACTTAATGAGTTCTCACAACACCCCGTGGGGACATTTTTTAGGAGCAGCCCGCAGCATGGTTAGGTGAGCAAGGGAAGGGGCAGCTGGCTGCTCCCATGCTACGTGGTCAGCCTCCAGTGACACTGATGCTCAGCCTCCATTGCAAGAGTCTTATGAGGAAATGTGGCTACAGAAGTGCCCTCAGACCTGGTCTGACAGAAGGCCCTCACAAGCTCTTGGCTTCTAGGAGTGCATCATCTGCTTCATGAATATACACCTGTGGGGAAAAACAGCAACTTACAACAGTTGGCTCCCCAGTGTGATTTGTCTAAGCAGGAGAAGCAAATGGTTTAGGTAAAATCGCTGGCCCGTTGCACTTAATGACAAAAGTAAGTTAAGCTTATTCATTTGGAAGCAAGCTGTGCGCTTATAAACTATTTCCCAAATGGAAAGTGCTGGGGAAACACAAAGTATTTAAGCAGCTGCAGAGGCAGATCTTTAGCTAAAGATGTGCAATAGTTTCTATTTGAGAGCATCTCTTTGTAGCAGGATAATCACTAAGAACCCTGCCCCACAAATGTCTCAGTAAATAAATGTTGTTTATTGTAGTGACTGAGACCTCAGCTACCAAAACACATCCTCTAGAGCCTGGTTCTGCTCTTACTGGCTCAGTGCTGGGAAACAGCATCCCTGAGTATGCTACTACTCACTGGATTTGATTCATCACTTCTTTACTGGGGCTTTGTGGGAACTGAATATTAAAGTCTATTGTTTATTAGCACGCATGCATTGCTGATGGCCTTGTAATAGTCTCCATAAAATGAAGGGGCTTACTAAGATTTTGTCAGCCAGGACACACGAGTGACACCAGCCTCGGAAAGATAGTTAAGTCTGTAGCAGAATTAATATCTGCTTCCAGAACCAGTTCTGTGGGTGTGGAGACTGAACATGTGCTGCTTAATCTCATGATGAGAAACCAACTAGGAATTATGTGCTCAAACTGTCCTGCTTCCTGCATCTCCTTCTACACAGTCACATGTGTTCTGTTGCACGCACGCAAGCAAGAGGATTTTTTAATTATGTCAAATTCCTCTTTCAATTCATAGTTATTTCAGTATCTCAGACCCTTTTTTACTGAACCTAAACTGTGTTAATCTTTTAAATAACAGTAGTATGATTAGATGACTCCTCAAACTAAAAATATGAAAACCCAAAGCTATGCAACAAGATACTTTTCAGCACTGAGTTCTACTTACAAAATCCTGTGTGAACCAGTACTGTTAATTGTATAGTACAAAGAGTTACAAGCAAAAATCAGCTTCGAAGGACAACTGCAAACAAAAATCATCATCCACATGTTTTAATATCAGCATCTCAATAGCACCATGTAGCTGTAGGCACAAAAAGTAAAAGACTAGGAAAAAGAGAAGGAAAAAGTGGAGTAGAATTGCATCCAAAATAATATCAAAATTAACTTGCTTTCAGATAAGCCAGTTTCTGAATAGGTGCATCATCCCTTAATAAGAAATTACTGGCACATGGAAGCCATCATTATAGTAAGAAACTTTGTTTTAATAAGGATGTTGCAAGTGTATTAAAACTAGAGGACCAAGAAGAGGTCTGCTAGGAGACACCAGTTATGAAGTTTCAAAGTGTTTAGCTACTTGATTTCCTTGTAGAAGAGTAATCAATATTGATTCAGAGGGATGGCAACTGTATGCAGCTGGAGGTATTTACAGCTGACAGGAGCTGCCAACTAACCCTTCCCTGAATACTGTATTTACCAAAGGTGAAAGATTTTGCTTCCGTGTTCTATCCCTTTGAATCATGTGATCAGGTAAATGATCTTTATTACAGATTCACCTTGAGCCTTTGGGGAAAGTTTCAGAAAAATCAACTGCATCTTGATGCATTCTAGTTTCTAGGAGCCAGAACTCCAGTGGAAGACTCTGGACTTACACTGCAAACTAGTACCAGGTCAGGTAGCTTGCATGATACTAATATCTAGTTATTTTAACCAGAAAGAGGCCCCACTAACTCCCCAAAAGGCTATTGCCAGAGTCCCTTAAAAATCAGCTGTCTGTCTGCAGTGAGAGGAGCAAACCAGTCCAGGCTGCAGCATCCAGACACGGAGACAGGTCTGGCAGCTCTAGAAATGCCTAACTGCTTCCCTCCAAGCATCCAGCTTGGACGAGACTCTGCATTTGAAAGCCTTTACTAATTCGCCTTCCTGCTGGAAACAATGTTGTTTGATTTCCTAGTTTGCAGTGAAATTAAGCTAATCTATCATCTCATAATGCGTGCAAGATTTATTCTGTTTTGCAAAGGAAAACTATGCTGGACAAAGATGCCAGCGGCTTCAGACTTCTTCCAAAAGACAATTCAATTTTCTCTTCTGATAGATGATCACAACCACGAGCCAGGAGCATTCCTCCTTCCAAATCTGAGCTACAATGAAATCTTGGTGCAGTTAATGCTCAAACACATGGGCTTGGAACAGCTTTCCAAAAAGCAGAATTCATGTGAGAGAAAGGGAGGACACTTGTACAGGACAAGAAAGACAAATAAGAAGCAGGAGAAAGACTATTTTCAGGTGACAAGAAAAAGATAATGAAATAAGAGACAAGCTTCTCCAGGCTCATTCAATTTACATTTTTTGAAAATATACATGGGCTCTGAGGTTTGGGGTGAAAGAGTTTAAAAGAGTAAATTAGTAACAGATAACATCTTTAAGATGAATTATCAGTCTTAGGAAAGTGGATTGGAATACTGAGGATACAACTCTTCTCAAAGTATCAGCTTTCCAAATGCCTAACTGTGGTCAATCCTGTTTTTTATTTACAGATCACCATTTGTGCTTTTCTAACAACAGTAGATAATAGGTAGTGCTGTTTCAATAAAGTGGTGGAGCTGCCTTGATATTGTTCAGCATGAAGCTGAATAAGCAAACAAAAAGCACTTTCAAGGGCAGGATGAGCAGTGAGCTCCATCTCTACAAGATACTGTGGGAAAACAAGCGTCTTGTGTTGTGCCCAGTACAGTGACCCAAGGTATTCTTGCTTTTCCTGCAGTTGGAAGAACACTTTCCTAGTCACTGGGCACCCAGAGAAGATATTAATTACAAGTCTAAGATGTACACCTTTCCTAGTTTTTGTGGTTTTCATTTGTAGATGTCAAAGCGGCCAAGAGGTTGATGCAAGTGGCCCATCCCTGTTTATTAAAAACACCCAAAAATGCATTTAGCTTTACACATTTAAATGGTTCCTTCCGATTTATGTTCTTGGACCTCTAGTCTACTGGGTACTTAAAGCGTATGCTTCAGCTTGTAAGGATGTCCGCGTATCCATTGCAGTCCTGGATTTAGGCTGGCACATCTGTTCATATACATGTTCTCACATCAATGATCACTTTCATTAGTAAAAAATAAAACTTATAAGAACTTATCTGCATTCATAAATATTCATAGGTTTGCAGCTCCTGTATATATCTGTACTGAGCTACAAGACTATTTCAGTTAACAATTGAGGAGAGGAGAACATGAGCTAAACATACGAACTAAACCAAGTTCTTCTCCTCTCCTTACTTCAGCTGCAGTTATATGTCTAAAAACAAGCTGCAAGATACAGCAGGGGTGTAAGTAGCCTTGATTTACCTCTTATGGCTGCAGTGAGACTTTGTGGGTTTTAACTTGGGTGAGGGGAAGAAATAGATTTCCAGAGGATTAATAAAATGATGGGCTAAAGCAGCTGCAGCACAAATGGTACCTCTCCACAGATAATCATTGGATATTTTAAATAGACCTTCTCAGCAAAAGGAAAACAGAAAACTGTACACACGTTGCTAACAAAAAGGTAATGTAATATGGAAATTACTTTTACATACTGATGTGTAGTATGCATGAAAGAAATATTTTAACACAAGTTACCAAGAAATGCAACAACCTACAGGTACAGTATATGGTTTACTCTGTGAGATTATGAAAATGATCTTACATTAAGTTATGAAGAGACTGAATCACCAATGACAAACAGTAAATATTTATCACTGCCTTGCTGTATGGCACTTTGGAGTGTGCAGACTGAGGTTCAGACCCACTCTCTCCTGCCACAAACCAGGGTTGGTTTGTTTGCTGGAGCATTTCCTTCCACCTTTGCTCCTCTGGAACAATTCATGCTCAACTGAAGGGCAAAAGCTGGAACAGCACAAAACCCAAGTCTTTAAACTCACGTGTCTGCCTTTAAAGTGTCTCTCCATATGGGGTCCTGCAGGTATAAAATCTCTGGGCTCGGGCAGGTGCTGCTGAGCAGGGGAATCACATTCAGCATTCAGCCTTCAGCCATCTGTACAGGCAAAAAAGCAGCCAGCAGCTGTGTCAGATGGGGAAGCCTGTGGCATGATTGAAGGTACAAAGAAAAGCCGAATTGCATAAACCTGAGCAATTTAAGGTTTAAAAAACCACACCCTCCCTGTGATTTCTCCTGCAGGCAGATAAGCATGTGCAGGCTGCTCAGACAACAGTGTAATTTGAAGCTTTAACTTTTCTTTCCGGCATATACCAAAGTCCATTCTCAGTATGACTCTTTCTTGCATGTCTTTTCTTCTTTCAGCCTTGCAATCAATGTGGTTTGAATTTCAAAAAGTCCAGCACATCATCTTAAAAACTGTTTCAAGACAAAAACTCATGTTGGCTTTCCCCTTGGGAAGAGAAGAAGCCTGCAATCTAACCTTGAGTCCATGTATTGGAAGATGGATCTTCACCCTGCTTCTGCACACTTGAAGTTGGTGGTGAAGACTTCAGGCACTTAATTGGTAAACACTGGAATCAGCTGGCAGAAAATCTCTGCTAATTTTCTGAGCATTGCAAAATAAAGATGACTTTAAACCAGCAATCTTCACTTGAAAAAGTGCCAAAAAAAAGTTGTAAGATGTTGTACTGCGGATAAGATGATGTGCTGCTGAATTGAAATGCAGAAGCTGAGTGGGAATGCATATTACAAAATGAGGAGCAGAAAAGGTACCTTTTTTCAACAAATATTTTCTGTGTAGAAAAAGAAATCCTGATCTTCCAACTACATGAATCACTGAAAAATGTGACACTTCAACCATTTTAAGTATTTGCTCCTATGGATGAAAGAATTATTCAGGAAACAAGGCAGACTTGGAGATGGACTTGAAGCAAGTAACTGCATTACGTGCTGAAAACAGGCAGAAGGAAGTTCCCAGTCTCTGTTATAAACATCTATAGCTACTAGATCTTGGCCTCCAATTCATTCTTACACAAGTTTGTTTCTCCTCGAACATTTTAAAAACATACTTGCTACTTGTGATTATAAAATTTCTCATTAAATATTTATTTTAACAAATCAAGCGACCTGTCAAATCCTACCAGCAAGCGTGACAGTCATGCTCTTAGCATCTGATAAATGCTTGTTTGCAGTAGTATTTGCCTTTCCTACACTGACAGCACAGCATCTCTGCTCCAAATTGCTCAAGGAAACCTGGAATGGGTCCCTATCAAGCCAGCTTGCCAGTACTCAGTATATGGTCACCCAAACCCCAGGTTTGTGCTGGCAGTGCCATGCTGGAGCTGTGACACTGCGCAGCACTAATTTGCTGCTGTTCTTCCCCTGTGATGGGTGCAATACGGAGAGAGACAGCCCGCAAAGGACCAGATGTCCACAGCAGTCACAAGGCCAAATATGTAAGCCTCATGCGTCAGCTGTCTGCAAAATTGAACTATGCATATGCAATGTACTTTTAAAAACATGCTTAAGCTACATAAGCTTAAACATTAGCAAATACATCCCCACAGAGCAAAGCGTCTGTTTAAATCCTTCCTCACATGGGAGGTCTCTCAGGGGCTGATTGCCATAGATCAGAAAGACCTGCTGTCACAGGTGACCACATCAGACAATCTCAATTACAGCCTTAATTTCCATTTTAGAAACTAGCCAAGTTTTCACCCCCTCCCACCGCTGGGAGGCTTTTCTAAGTTTCCAGACTAAGGGCCAGTTCAAACTCATTTGTTCTCATGCCAATGTTACTGGATTGCTTAAACGTCCTTTCCCATATCATGTTTCCTTGTTTTCCTTCCCACTCAATCTCTCTATGCCTCCACTCAGAAGAAAGTCTCTCAACAATCCTGCTCACCCAAACAGCCCCCTTGGATACCCATTTCTGCCCAAATTCTTCACTCTAGAATATGGCATTAATAGTTCCTTACGCATACCATGCAAATTATTTCCCCAGAAGGCAAGTTATTTAGTGGCTCTGAATCAAAAAGCTGGTGAGCTGTACCTGTTGATGGAAGATCCTATGCTGAACATGCATTTCTTCTGCTGAGGGGGAACATAGAAGAGTTTCCTCTGAACTACAGTGTGCATGCTACATTATTTACAGTTTCCCTCCTTTGCCTGCAGCTGGCCAAAGGCTCTGGCAGTTCTTCATCAACAGCATAAAAAAATTTCCTGGAATTATTCATTCTTTTGCATTGAAATGACAGCAGCATCTCATAGATCTGATAAAACTGCTTGATAGATTTCTAATTCCATGGTACAGCTTCATACGTTGGAGGCAAAATAAGTTATACATTTAGCTCTGCTTAATTTTAAACCAAATTCATACAATTCATCTCAACCTATGCTTATAAAACAGGCTTTTTCTGTTGCAGATATCCTATTCTTCACTACTGCTGCTATTATTTCCAGGAGGAGAATATGCCATAAACTCCATTGTGTTAGACTCATTCATGTATTTACTTCAACTAAATGATTTCAGCATATATTGCAACCACCAGCAGCACACTGTGCAAGCTAAGTTTGAATAACAGTCAAGTCAAATTGTGGAAAACTGTAATAACCAAATGTTAGGTGATAACATTGTAATGGATTCCATCTGTATTGAGTTGAAAAGATTGCTGTCTTCAAACATACAGCCTCCTCTGAAGCCCTGTGAAGCCAGAGCAGAGGGGGCAGGGGACAGGTCAATTCTTTGCCTGCTGCTGGCCCCTCTCTTCTCTCCTGGCCAGGCAGCAGACAGCTTGCAGTAAGGGAAATAAAAGACCAGCCTCTGGTGTGTGTTACATTCCTTTCTGTGTAGAGCTGATCTACACTGTGTCTTTCAAGCACCCAAGGGAACTCTAGTGCTGTTGAGTACTTCTGCGACATCCACATAATAGCAAAATACACCCTTGTCCTTCCCCACCATGGATGAATGGTAGGATGAGGGCCAGAAGGTGGAAGGTGGGTTGACCTAGCTGGCACTCTACCTCAATGGAGAAGTGGCATGAAGGTGGAGTTGGGGAAGGAACATCAAGAGCAGTGGGTCATGGCCCAGGGTAATAGGGACAGACTAGCCAGGAGGAGATGGGGTGCCTTCTGGGCTGAAACAGTAACAGAAGGCCACATCCACATCAGGCAAGGGCATTTGTTTCAATGGTCTTATGTGCGATTGCACCAAATATAAACCTTGGCTTGTAGAGACATACTGGAGAATAGGAACAAACTCCACGGGAGAAGAATCAGGTTTAGAAATGACTCCAGAATCAAGGTCAGTGTTTTCATGTCAATTCCCTCTCCTTGTTTCCTTCTTGTGGCAAATCAGCAATCTGAATTGTATCACTAAACATAAAAGGGAAGATTGCTAAGTACTTGTACTACAGACTCTCTTGGGACTGCTGAGTGCCATTAACTATGGACTTTGCAGTCGTTAATCACCAATGTTAAACTAGCAATTCTCTGCAGTGACACAGCTTAAATAGGATGTTGACTTCCAAAGCTGACCTATTTGGTGCAATTTACAGATGGCAAGGATCTTACATGGTGTATGTTGCTCTGGGAAGTCATACTTGTCGTAAAAACTTACCATATCTTCTGCATCCTGTACCTTTAAATTTTCAAGAAGATTCCCAAGAAGAACAGAAGTATGATGAAGGAACTAAAACCAGTATTAAAATAATCTCTTATCCTCAATTAATGATCCAATAATAGTATCAGACTTACAGCTACTATTTTTTAAATGAACATCTTTCATGGGCTGACAGAGTACAGAATATGGCCCTACTAGGAGAAAAAAAAAACCCAGCAACTTGTGCTAAACCAGCAACTAAAATCATTCCACCAAAGAGATCGCACAGCATCTGTCAGGAAGAGCTCCAACTGGGAAAGCCCGCAAATCCAGCTGTACAATCTCAAGTGAAACTCAGGATCTTTCCACCTACTCCAAGAAAATCTGTGAATACATGAGCTGTACATATATAAGCAAAACAAACATTCAAGGGCCAAACCACTCTGGCTGTTGGGAGAGGATAATATTACAGATAGGCAGACTCTGTATGTTTTCCCTTGGGAGAAGTTGTTGAAGTTGAGATTAATCTGGGCTCTCGACACATTCATTTGTTAAACTGCAAAGCAAGGTCATTAGCAATCCCAGGACTGTTAGATTTACCTCATCAAGGTTTGCAGTATGGGTGGATTGCTGACCAATGTAATGTGAATACCTTCTCTGGGATGTACACTCTCTGATCCATTAGAAATATCAACCCTATGCCCCATCCCAGTTTTTTTATTACTTGTGCCTTTTCAGAAGAATCCATTTTCACAGTACCTCCCAGAGGTCTCTCCAGTGTGGAAAGTTAGACTAAGAAAACTGGGTCCACTCTTTAGAGGTGGGCACACTGAGGCACAGAAATTAAGTGACTTGCTCCCAATCACCAAGGAAATCTCTGACACAAAGAGCACCTCACTGATTCTCTCATACTTTGTTATACACAGTAAGGCAAATTAAGATGGAATAAAATGTCTGTACTAAAACATATGTACAAATACACAGCATGTGCAGTCCATCCTTGAATTAACTTTCACAATCAGGTTTATATCCCAGGAACAGTTCAGACTTCAAGGTTAGGAAACAGAAGGTTATCTTGCTCGACTTCTTGCATGTCACAGGTTGTCACATCCCCCTGCTCTGTGCTCTGTAGAGACCCTGCTGCCTTTGCTTTAGCCCTATTAGAAGTCTTTCTAGGAGAGTGTCTCATCCTGGTTTGAAGAACCAAATGGGGTGGAATCCACTGCTCTTTCTGACAGTGTGTTCTGGGAATTAATCATTCATACTTGTAAAAACACATGGATAATTTCTTGCTAACTTGATGACACTGCTTCAAACTATCATCATCAATGTTAGGCATTTCTCAGCTTGCTGAAGGAGCCATTCCCAAGGTGGTATCTGCATCTTGTACCATTACCTTTTTTACACTTGCACTAACTTCCCAAAATAGTTTCATGTGGAGCAAAAAGATTGCATTATGATCAGCAAGCATATTAGCTAGTTTTTAGGTAAGATTTTTGTTATGTCCCACATTCTCCTCCAATTTTAAATCATCATGTAAAGTGTCATGTGATTCATGTTACACCACATGAGTCTTCCCACATGCATACATACTAGAAACAGACAAAATCAGGCCCTTAACCCCCTTCTGCATGTATACATCAGGATCACACTAGGCATTTTGCCCTGTCAACAAGCTAGGAGTATGTTCTGAGGCTATCCATTACAAAGCCCAAAGTCTTTCCAAAGAGTCTGTTTTTCCTGAGCTCTCTTCTCTGTTTCTGCAGAAATGTTACATGATCCCTGTTTCCAGATTTATAATTCTGCATTTAGCCATATTAAAGTACTCTTTGTTTGGCCTAAATTCCTCTTTTCAGGTAGCTAAGATTCCCATTTCTGTAACACGATGCATGATCTGTGAGCGATACAATATTTTCCTACAAGACCAAGAAGTGAACATTCACAGAAGTGGGTTGAGTCCTGGTCCAGTACTAGGACTTCAGCAGAATCATACTTTTTAGTGTGAGTCTGCATCAACTTCTTTTGATACATCAGTTCTTAGTAACTTGGTATGTGCTTACACAAGAATGCAAAATGCTTCATTTTTGATCAAAATGTGTTAGGATATCAAGCTGTACACATTCCAAGGTCTGTTATGCCTATATAGTTACTTTATTAACCAAGCAGGTAATCTTACATATAAGAGCAAGCCAAGTTTACCTGGCAAGAGCCATATTCAGTGAAAACATCTTTGACCACCATTAATAATATTCCTGTTCTTTATTACTTGAATTCCCATATCAGTGTCTCTATTATTTTACTGGAAGTGAGGTCAGGATAGCTGCTTTGCTGCTATCAGAATTATCCTGTTTGTGCTGTTACAACATTGGCAAAAAACCTGGCATGCTTTCAGTCTTGACAAATTTGTCCAGTATCCCCAAATTTAATAAAAATTATCTTCAGTGGGCTGGACAACTCCTCAGCCAATTTTTAATTTTTTTTAAGATACGTAGCTTCAGGATATACAGGGTCTAAAGCTTTTCTCAAAGCAGGTGTTGTCTAATATTCTCTTAATAACATCATCCTCATGTGATATATATACATCACCTTATTTTTTTCCACACATAAATCAGAAATATCTACAGAACATTTCAGCTGTCTGCATATTTCTTATTAACAAATTTAGTACCTTCAACCCTTGTTGGGCTTATATCACTGCTACCTTTTTTCCTTATGTAAATTAAAAACTCCTTCAGAAAAAAAATCCTCCTATTTCCTTGCTAGAAATAGAACTTATTTTAGCCTTTGCTAGTAGTTTCCATACTTTGTAACATATAAATATCAATATATGTCTAACTTCCCTCTTCTAGCTCTCTTTTTCCAATATACAATTACCCACTTTATTTAGATATGTAAGAACTGTGTATATTCACACCAACCTATATGCATCTATAGTTATAGATATCATCATATACAGATACATGTAGGCAAACATATACTTATTTAAACATGAATGTACACGTATCTAAGCACACTTCTACCTTCTGTTTTCTTTTGCTACACATTCTCTTAAAAATGTTCTGCCTGATTAGCAAACTCTTCTTAAGGAACTCACAGCTGTTATTTATACCTTTCTCTTCCCAATTGATTTTATTAAGAGCTGTCCTCAACTTTGGGAAATAGCTCTTGTCAAAACAACACGTATAAAATTACTCACTGGAACTGTTTTCTCTTCAACTATATTTAATATAATCAGGTCACAATTACCGGTTCCTGAGTTAACACTCAATTTCCAATCTAGTGGGTAAATTCATTTGTATGTTATCAGGCTGTCTGAAAACTGTGTTCTTCCACATCAGGTTTGATACCATTTGTTTTGTAGAGTTATCATCCGGTATCTAACACTGTCTCTAGTGACGTTTCACAGGTAGCTAAATGAAGTCTTCAGCAAGTCTCAAAATAAAGTTCCCCATAATTACATGGTTCTCCTCCCACATGCATAATAGCTCATCTTGTCAGTTCAGTGACTTATATCACCTCTGCTTGCTTTGCTCTGCTTTGGTAATCAGCATATTGCACTACTTTTCATAAGATTCTGCACTTCCCAGTTCTAAGTTATGCATATATATGTCACTGGGTCATACATAAAGTCATTCCTCTCACACAACTATTTATCTCTTAGTCTACTTAAACAGCTTATACAATATTCTGACATACTGGTCCCTCTGGCACTGAAACCTGATGATACAATTAAGCTGAATTCATTTTGATTAATGAGAAATTCCAGTTCCTCTCATCTTACCCAATCTCCAAGCTTCAACATATAAGGGTTTCCAAATGCATTTCTTACCGGATGGTCTACCACATTGTTTTAATTTGTTAAAGCAGAATTTGATCCACACCTACTTTCTTAAGCCCCTTCTGTGTGTTGTACTTTAAATACAGTTGTGGCAGTTCCTAATAATCAAGATTTTTTTGTCCTCCAATATACCTATTCAATCTCTCTATCACTTAGTACTGCATATATTATATGCCAGTACACAGTTTTGCTCTGTGGTATATTGTAAGTCCAAAAACTAACAGAGATATTTTGTGCTAACCCATGGGATGCTGATAGAGGCTAGCTGAGAGACTGTAACTGCAGCACTGTTTAAATAATGGCATTCAGCATCGTTCCTTCAGTGTTGGAACATCCTGGTTTTGCAGATAACTCTGCAATATAATTCAGCAAATGCAATTTTCAGTATCAGTGCAAATATTCCACTTGGGTCACACAGGCAGAACTTGTCAAGGACTTGCAGTCTGCTGCAATACCTTGCAGTCTCAGGATTCTGTGTTGTCCTGAGGCAGTCACTGAACCTCTGAACAGACATAGCTGGGTTTCACACAGGAGGAAGAAATGCATTAATATCTGCACATCTGACAGTTGCCTGCTTGCAGCTGCTTTTTTTCTTTCTTTCTTTTTTCTTTTTCTCTCTCACACAGTGCAAACTACTCTGCAGAACCTTGCTGGGAACAGGCAGGGCCTGGGCCAGTGCCCACAGCCATCTAAGGTCACTGCACTGATGCCTGCCTTTTCATAACAGGACAAAACTCTCTGGGGAAGGAGGTTTCACTCAGGCCCATGGACTGCACTGAACACTGGTTTATCTCTTACAATGTTTAAGCCCTGAGCAACCTAGCTAAAGAGAACCAAGGTCTGTTTTATCAAGTATGCCATTTCCACACATACCAGTGGAACTTGCAAAGATGTAAGTTCAATTCAGGATGCTCTGACATAAGGCCCTCTACTCTTATCTCAGAGAGGCAAGGAATTTCTTCTTGTGTGGAAATATCATATGTTTTCAAAAACTAATTGCTACAGCTGGAAAAATTACATGCTTTCAGACACATGAGCATTCTTTTGGTCATCCCCACTGTAAGTTCCAGTATATCCACACAAAAAAACCTGCAAAAGGTGTCAGCTTGTTGGGACAGAGTACATAGTAAAGGAACATTTCCTTTGAAGAAGGTGAGATATTTTCCATACACCAGTTGCTAAGCATCCCAGCCTTTTTATTCTGAGCATGTTATTGCTTGGACATATATTAGTGTTGCTGATGCAGCAAGCTCAGCAAACAGGATAACGCACATCTTGCGACTAACCTCTGTCTGTTTTAGTGGGTTAAGCATCAGTCTAAGCACAGCTCCTAATATACACCAGATGCTTAAACTGCTAATTCATTTATCTAAGGAAGAGTGTAGTGCACAGAGCATTGAGTATATCAGAAACAAAAGTTGACACACGAGCATATTTACGTAAGGCTAAATGAAGTATATGACGCATTCTGTATACACACAGAAAACATCCTTAGCAATGCACATCGCAACTGGGAAATGGTGATAAGTGAAGGCATTTAGCATAGAACTGTAACCTAAAGGTAAAATGAACAAGTGATACTTTTTCCTAAAGGGATCTACTTACCAAGCAAAAGGTCTAAACACAGTGGATAGAAGAGCAGCTCTCTGCTGACCTTCCCTAAATAGCACAAGCCGTAGCCTTTCATGGGATTCTGCCCTCACTCTGTAACAGAAAATATATTTTAAGTTTCCAGCAGCTCATGTTTGCACACCTGTCAGTCTCTCAGAACTCACAATGACTTCTGGATTCATGGAACAGTATCAACCACTTCTGACAGATGAGAAGGGCTTTCAACAGCAATGAAATAAGCTTGGTGAAAGAAGGTGAAGATGAAAGACTGATCGCATTTTTACCAGAAGAAAACTCTCACTGAGGATGACTTACCAAAATGCAAAGCTCCCATTCTTAGCATGAGAAATAAGTCTTAAATATCTAAACAACAGGAAATCTTCCCTTGGAACTTGTTGCACTCATGAATCTAAAGTGAAACAGGATACGTAAGATATGATGCTTGTAAATCTGTTTAACTATTCTTGTTTTCCACACTGGAAAACTCATCTCTCTCATGTTTTCAAAAAACATAGCAAACGGATATAACTGTATAATATATGTAACGCACATATATGTAAAACTTGTCAAAAAACTGAATGAAATCTGAGCAGTCTCTTATGGAAAAGTTATGATGATTTGATTGATTTGGTCTGCAGTCCATAATGTGAAGTATCACTTCAAACAGTGGTTTCTTGAGAAAATATTTACTTTTTATGCATTGCACTATGAAATGCCTTGGAAGTGGCAACTTTTTAAAAAAATTAGGAACCTCCGTTCAGCTGACTTACAAATCTCATATTATTCTCATATTATTGTTGTAGTGTTCTTTCCTTTTCAGTGTGTTGTGACCAGCAACAAAACCACAAAGTTCTTCAGCAAAGTGGAGAAGACTTATTTGACATTGTAAAACCTTAATAAACTCAGATTTCAATGTCTAGTGATGTCTTCAGTTAATATTGTTTGTGCTTTTTCTAGCATAATTATACTCAGATAATCTGTATTGAACATCTTTAACTGCTAAAAAGGTAAAAGTGAAAGCCTAGCCTAGACATATGACGCAGAGGCTTTTTGAAAAGCAGTTCCACTACAGCTCTGCTGCTTGAGTCTCAGTTTATAACATTAACATAAGAATATTTGCTGTTGTGGTTTTAGGCCTCTGCCGACCACGTACACTGAAACATTCCAGATCAGGATCAAAGGCACCAGACTATTTCTGGATCTATGATAGATATGATATATCACATACCATATGATGGTAGGAGTTGAACCCAAATCTCCACAGGTTCAATGTTGATGAACCCCTGCTCCATTGTACCAGTCTTCCCTCTTGCTACTTTGTTGGGGAACTGATGCTGAGTTTACACTACAGGAGGTACTTACTAAGTGTATATGAATGGGGTTGCTATTATCTGTTAAAGGTTTCAGGGTGAAGTTGTTCAGAGCATCCCTGACACGTATCCCTGCTGCTGACAGAACAAGTCTATATTCATGCCCTGCAGACAAAATCACTATTGGTATTTAGATTTGCCCCATGTTCACAAAGTTCCTTGGGAGATCTGTTTACTTTGTATGTGAGGAAATGGATCAGAAAATACTGACAATTCTCAAAATGCTCGCTTTGAATTTCAATGTCTCCTCCTTGTACTGGCTAACAGTGAACTACTGTTGCTAAACACTAAGTCCCTCACACTGCACGTAAAGTAGGTTGATTTGCTGAGTGTGCGGAGACTGCAAACTCCCTTGCCTACCCCTCCCTTCCCAAAACACCAGCAATGGACCATTATCTTTGATTTTGACATCTGAAGAGAGAATGCAAATGCCAGGAAGGAAGTTCTTAGATTCTGTAAAAAAATACTCTCTAAAAGACCTTCCAAAGGGAATATTACAACAGGATACAGTAAAGAAAAACAGGAGAAGAATTTGAGGGGGAGAAGCTCACACTATATATGAAAAATACTTCTGAGAATAAACAATAACAAAAGCACATCCAAACTTACTTCTGCTTAACAGAAAATATATCATTAGTGAAATTTGTGCTTAGAGTAAGCGATACACATTAGTAGAACACTTTAATAGTTCTAGTTTATATCTTCCAGACTGTGCAGTGTAGTGCAAGGAAGATGAAAGTACACTTAGAATTGATGTTGGGGCCATCCCTGCTGGACCACCAAAGCAGAAGGTAAAGTGTAGAGGTTACAAGCTAAGTATTAGGACTTAATTTCTTTGAAAAATGTCCTTTGCGTTACCAGGATATCTCCTCAAGAATCAAGAGAAATTTCTCTAAAGTCATTGAACTGAATATTAGGAAACCACAGTTGTTCTGAGCATCTTGGTAATAGCTGGTTACTATAAAATTTTGTTTTATTATGTTTTGGAGACAATGACTAGCTTAAGGATATCTGCATTCTATAGCACAACAACATGTAAAAGCAAATATTACCCTAATTATATCCTCTCTTCCCCTGCAATTTCTTTTGCTAAACACTGTCAGAGTAGACTGTACTGTGCAAGTCATGCAGACATAGAATCATAGAATGTTTTGGGCCAGAAGTGACCTTAAAGATCATTCAGTTCCAGTACCCCTTACCATGGGCAGGGACGCCCTCCACTAGAGCAGGTTACTCAAAGACTCATCCAATTTGGCCTTGAAAACCTCCAGAGATAAGGCATCTGCAGCTTCTCTGGGCAACCTGTGCCAGTACTTCACCACTCTCGTAGTGTAGAATTTTGTCCTTATATCTACCCTAAACCTACCATTTTTCTGTTTAAATGCATTACCCCTTGTTCTATCACTACATGTTTTGTATATGTCCTTCCCTAGCTTTCCTGTAGGCCCCCTTCAAAGTACTGGAAGCCTTCTATTAGGTCTCCCAAGACGCCTTGTTTTCTCCAGACTGAACATCCTCTTTCAGCCTATCTTCATAGGAAAAGTCTTCTAGTCCCCTGATCATCTTCATGGCCCTACTCTGGGCTCAGTCCAACAGGTCCATGTCCTTTTTATGTTGGAGGCCCCAGAGTTCAGTGCAGTAATCCAAGTAGTCTTTAGACACCAGACTGGGGGGGGGGAAACAGTCTGCACACCAAAGTATTTGCAGGCTAAGCAGCTAAGATCAGGAGAAAAGCTCTGCACAAGCAAATCCAGAAGTACTCAATGTTAGGCAGATCAGCACTGGGCTTTGTGCATGATATCAAAGTCATGCAGGAAAGACTGACTCTCAAAGAGATACAGGATAGTGACTTGCTGAAGAAGGCTAAAAAGCTCTGAACGGGTGTGAAGTACAGCTGACTTTCAAGTAAACTTCTGAGCAGCTGAAACATCTGACCAAATAATATGACCGAGCATGTCAAAACAGCAACATTGACTTGGCTTGTGTTTTGTCCTCAAATATCAAGGCAGTAGGTTTTTGTCAGAATGCTTTCTAGGCCCAAGAACTTCATGACAAACTCAGAACAAACCTTTGCTTGTCTACATAGAATCATAGAATCACCAGGTTGGAAGAGAACCACAGGATCAAGTCCAACCATTCCTATCAAACACTAAACCATGTGCCTCAGGACCTCGTCTACCCGTGCCTTAAACTGAAATTGCAATGAAAGATCATGGAGGAGTAAAATGGAAAATACTAAACTTATGGCTGAAATTATGATGCAGTCTGAAAGGAAAAAAACATACAGCACCTTTTGCTGGAGTTTTCGTAAGCAGAGTGGAATTGCACAGCTCTTGTGAGACTCTAGGTGAGTGACAGGACAGTGTTCTGTAACCCAAACTATCAAAACCTATCCTAGAAAAAAGGTTTTCATGCCAGGGGGAGGGGGTATAGGGAAGAATGATCCTTTCAAGAGGAAATCTGTCTGCCTGTCTATGTTTAGGCAGAAAACTAAAAGACACTCTGCATCATAACTTTAAATCCATCTTCTCCCTAATTAATAATTTATCCTTATCCCAGTTTCCTGGGGGAACAAAGTTGAGGCAATTGCACCTTTGTCTGTCTGTTCCTGCCTACCTCCCTTTATATCTTCAGATACAGTATTCATTACCCTAGCTTTGACTAAGGATAACTATCTCAAAGATATTATGTACACATAAGTACAAAGATAATAAGGTGAGTGATAAAGAGACCTCATTAAACATTCACACGGAGAGAAAATTTAAGGTATAAACACATCCCTTATTAGACACCGGAGAATCAATAAAAGGCTTGAAATACTTGAATACCTCATGGAAAACACTGCAATTGAACTTGCGCCTTTCTAAACATCAGGAAATCCAGCTGATTTCTTACACAAATCTGTAAGAAACCAGGTTTCACTGGCTCAGCTGCTCACCCAGCAACTTCAACTCAGCAAGAAAACTGATTACTGCAGTTACAAAATACCTGTATTTCATCAAATGGAGAGCATAGCAAACTGGCTTTTGGTGAATAATCTAGGCATGAAAAATGCCGGCTAAGTAGCTTCGAATTCGCAGTCCTCACCAAAATAAAGCTTCCCTTCTCCCACTTCCATGGTAGCATCTTCAGCAGCCTATGGAAAGGAGTGCTGTTTGGCTGGGGGCACATGGTGCTGAGGCTGCTGTGCAGGGGGGGCTCCCTTGCTCAAAGGGAAGCGCAGTTGCAAACCCAAGAACAACAAAGCAGCATTACACTTAATCCGCTGCCATCTGGCTTCATTTTCGCAATCCACAAAATCAAACAACATTCTTCCACAAAATCCCTGAAAAACAACACAGAACTAGTGTCAAACCCCACATCCCCTCCCTCCCTGGCCCCTCTGAGGGCTGGAAACAGAGGTTTCTCATAAAAAAAAGAGCAATTCCCCCAAGAGACATTTCTACAGGAGCCTTCAGGCTGACGATATTTCCATTGTGGCAGATGAGTTTGTATAATGCAACACTGTTTGTCATATTTATGGACACAGGGAGGGGGAAGAGGATGAAAAAGAGAAAACAGGACAGGCTGTGAGCAGTGGTCACAATCCATAGACGAGGAACTGCCTGACAGAGGCTGTTGACTCTGCCTGCTTGCTCAGCTCCTGATGTGACTGAAGGAGAAGCAGGACCATCCACCTTCCCCAGCAGAAATCAAGTGGCCATCCCTGAGGGCTGAGGCAAACCACAGCCTTTAAACTAGCTGGGAATTCAGTTCTTTTGCAAATCAGCAAGACAAATTCCCTCAGCATTATTTCAAATGTCTGTTGCAGGAAGCCTTGGTTTGCGACATTCGTATTGTTACTGAGACATTAAGGTAGTCTGCATGGCGTGTTAAGTGGGCTCAAAAATTGCCTCTTTTCTGATGGTTCTCATAACTGCATAACAAATTTCTTTCCACAGCAGAAGGCAGGAAAGCAACAAAAAATACTTAAATAACTCCTGATTCAGGCTGAAAAGTGTTTCCACTGAAACACTGAAAACAGTTTGCCAAGACTGAATCATATTTTCATTGTCACCTCCCAGCTTGGGGATGTGACTCAGCTGCTGGGTTTCTGGTGCCCTTTCAGGCACTGGAGCATTGGAGAGGCCTGGTCTCCAGCATGACATGGACCTCCTGCAGTTCCTGTGCCATTGCTACCAGCTCTGTGCAGATGTTTCACATATTCTAGGATATCTCAGCTAGCACTAGCTGCCTAAATTTAGGCAGCTGCATGAGATTGCAAGAGTTACCCTGCAGAGCCTACAACCTCTGTTCCAACATCCTCATGTAGCTCATGATCATATATCTGCTTGCACTCCCTGGGTGATACGTATAATGAGAACAAGCATACATGGGTGTCTTCCCAGTCCCCAAAACAAGTGCACTAGCAAGCAAAACATTCACACTCGTGAATGATTCTTTGCCCAGTTTTTATTAAAAAAATGTCAGGATAGAAAGCAAAGCTAACACTATGCACGTGCCTGTCTTAGGGATCAGCGTTACAGGGATGTCCCCAGGCATGGCCTGTGCTGTGCTTCTGAGCATGGCTGAGCATCCTGTCTTCTGGAAAGTTCATTACTGAAAGCAGAATTAATGTTAACCAGGCACATCTCTGCAAAGTGTTGCATGTGCATATAAATTAATCAGATGACTTTCTTCATGTACAGGATTATGCCAGGGAAGAACCTTGCCTGGCCTTCATAAATGGATTAGAAGAAGTGAGGAGAAATGGAAAAAATAAATTCCCTTTGCTACAATAGTACCACCTGCAAGGGACACGTAACTTCATAAAAATTTTTCCTAGCGAAACTCATAAATGTTTCCAGTTGTAACATATGAAAGACCACATTCATATCACGGTCCGAGAAGAGGAAATGGCACACTTGCACTAAATACTGGGGGACTGGTTTTACAGCAGAGGTTGTATCTGCACAAGCTTAAGCATCATAGATAGAAAAGCTGTGCTCTCACACACCAGCAGATCAAGCAACTACACACCCAGGAGGAAGGGGGAGGGAGAACAATCTCCTGTAAAACCAGAACTGCAAGTAATACAAAGTAAACACTTATATTGAGGAGACAGTAAGGAAATGGTGAGCAAATAAGATACTTATATTCCTAATATATTAAAAAAAAATTACAACCCAAGCTAAAAGGCCTGGGGAACCTGCACCATGATGAATTATGCTGATTTGTGATACCAATAGATTTTTAGGGTATAAAATACAAATAGTATGACTAGTAGCAGACTTAGAGCTGAAATTATGAGCTGCTGTAATGCTGCTATTTAATTAGATATATGTTTCCATGAAATCGTGTATTTTGCAGGTTTAGTTGGGGAATTTGATCATTTCGCGCTGTAGGCTTCTGTCTCCCCTACGTTCTCCAACAATGTTGCTAGATCAACATCCCTGCCCCAGTTGAAGAGCTAGATTTGCTCTACAACCAATGAACCTTTAAAAGGACAGTGGAGTTTCAATTGCAGGTTTTTACTGCTAGCAGCAGTCTCTCCAGGTTACTCAGCTTGGTTTTGCACGCACGCACCTGGTAACTCCATCTCTCTCACTCCAAGTCCTTTCTGCACATCATGACTTAGCCAGTCACTCGCCTAAAAGATGGGCTGAGTTCCTAATGGCATTAAAGACATTTCCCTTGGGGACCGAGAATAGAGAGATACATAGGGCAAGATTAGGGAATTGCTGGATTTTGAAAGGGTATTTATTTTTCTGAAAGATCAACTCCAGTGTGCTCCAATTCAATACAAGCCCTGCCCAACTCTTCATAGTGATGACAATAGGATTTGACCTGGCTTTTAACCCAAACTATGTCCTCTGTATAATCAACAAGTGAGAGATCTGCGTGTCAAATGTTGACAGTGCTTTCTTAATAGAAGCAGGAAAGCTCTGCACTACCCATTCCAAAGGTGTTACTAGTTACAATTCCAGAAACTTATGAGGTCTCAAAAAACCCCGCATATTTACATCCTCATATATTCATTTAGCCACACCTGGAGCAGCAGCTACCTGTTCAACATCATTATTAAAGATGACAACAGAAATATGACAAATCTTTCATATGCTTGTTGTCAGAGCTTTGTCTATGTATTTTTTAGTTTCTTAACTATCTGTGGAGAAAAATAAGGCTGAATATTACAAGATTGCAAGGAGGAAAACCCCACTGACATATGTGCCCTCTGTATTAAGATCAATACTAAAGTTGCATACTCAGAACCTGGTACTTCGAGTACAGCTACTTGTGCTTCCCATTCCCCTTGCCATCCTCTGCCTTTTCACTTGCTGAACTGGAGCTTCTCTAGGCAATATGAACCCCTAGGCATTTTCAGTCAATATCAATGGATACCTGACATGAGTTTGTAGCATTACTTGTGCCCAAAACTATATAATTTCAAAATTGTTATAACTGAATTTATTCCATTACTGGAGTACAATCAGACTCTTAAATAGAAAGGGAGGTTTTGTTTAAAGGATGTTGATTTTCCTAAGTATTGTCTTTCCCTATATTGCAAACTGGCAATACTCTAGGAAACCTTTACTGAGGGAAGGTATCCTATAGCAATTAAGGTGTCTCAATGGAGCTATATAAAATACTTCAGGAAAATGGAGTACAAATTGTGCAAGACTGAAATATTCATCTCCTGCCATCTGCTACACAGGATATATGCTATTTTACTCTTTCAAAGCCTGTAATCTCTCTCCATACAGCAGAGCTTTAAACTGCTGTATTTTAAAATAGAAAGGTAAAGCTTTTTTCGTACCCTGTTTACTGGCCAGCTGGAACTGCAATGTCTGTTCCTGCTCATTTAAGAGAGTTCATTGGAGAGGGTGGTGGGCAGCAGCCCAGTTTAGCTTCTCTGTGAAAAAATGTTGATAGGAAACAAAGGGAAAAATATCTGTAAAGTTCTTCCCTAAAAGGCAAGAGAGGTCTTATGAATGACAACTGCTCTCCTTGACTTCATTTCATAAATAGGCTTCTCAAGGCCAAAATCGCTCATTCAGAAAAGATCTCAGAGACCAACCCAAACATGCTGCGTGGCCTCACAGTGTCATTCTCACCATGGGTGGGAAGCTGCAGTATAGCCACAGACTCAAAACTTGGGCTTAAATATTGTTAAAATGCAATTATAGGATACAGCACAACAATCATAGAAAAGGAAAGTGAGTAACAGCAGAAAATAAATTACAACTAATTGAAACATCATTTTAGAAACTATTGCAGCTCACATATTGAAAACACAACACAGGTATTCCTGCTCTTTTTTAGTGGACAGATTTTTTTGGTTTCATTTTTAAAAGGCACTCCAGATACTCTTTCCTCCTTACACTGTGTAGTGTTATTTTTTTCAAACCATGTTTATTCCATCTTCCTTCAATCACTATCTTCTTCATCGAGCGCTAGTTCAATGTCAGCAAGAGGTAATTTGAGTGGAGACTAAATATTTCTGGTATTTTATTATCAGTATTGCCAAAATCCTGTTTAAAATAGTCCCTCTGAGCTCTGAATGTCTCCACACACAAAAAAAAACAACCAAAAAAAACCCCCAGAAACATGAACAGATTTCTAACCCAAGTGCTAGCTCAAGACAGAAACAGGTTGGTTTTTGGCTGATTTGCCAGCCAGAATGATGGCACACAGACACTCTACCTGAATAGCAATTGCTACAACCATCTTTCTAGGCTAACTTTTTGCCCCTCTCTTTCTGATTATGAGAAGACTTGTTCTATTTTGATATTTGTAGCAATCCGTTTTAAATAAACAAAGATTCTCCTTCAGTCTTTTCCAGCTCACATTGCAGTCAGCATGGCTGCAGTCAAAGGAGGAGGTCCCACACCAAAAAACGTTACCTCAACAGAAAGAGAGAAGATGGATGGAGAGGATCAACAGCAACCCTATCATCAATCCTCTCCAACTAGGATGGAACTTCAGTCTTGTCTTGGTTGAACCAGGGCCAGAAGCACTGCTCCCTGCTGCTCACTGCCTGTCAAGATGGGGGGATCTCTCTGGCTTAGTAGGTTGCATTCACACAAAAGCAGGTACTTGGGCGAGAATTATCAACATATTGCTGGCTGTGAAATTCAAGATGCTTCAAATTTTTCTAGATGCTTCCTTCAGGTATTAGAGAGAGAAAAAAAAAATCTATAAATCCCAAACCTCTGTCTCTCCAGATGAAAGTGAGTGGAAAGTTGCTTTTCATTAACCTCATTGAGAGAGGACGCAGACNATGGGGGGATCTCTCTGGCTTAGTAGGTTGCATTCACACAAAAGCAGGTACTTGGGCGAGAATTATCAACATATTGCTGGCTGTGAAATTCAAGATGCTTCAAATTTTTCTAGATGCTTCCTTCAGGTATTAAAAGAAAAAAAAAAAATCTATAAATCCCAAACCTCTGTCTCTCCAGATGAAAGAGAGTGGAAAGTTGCTTTTCATTAACCTCATTGAGAGAGGAAGGAGAGGATTTGCCACTGTGCTCTCCTATCTGCTCTGTAGCATTGCTAAGTGGTAGCACAAGCACTCAGACAATGGTGGCTGTCACTGTCCTTTGGATCTATGAGAGACACTCGTACTGCAGTTGGTCTGCGGCACAAGTAGACTCCAAACTACCCTTCTCTGCAGAAGTATATTAGTATAGAATAAGAACCACAGCAGTGACTAGAATTTCCTTCATCTGTCAGGGAAAACATAGCTGATGAGAAGTCCCTGTTGGCTTTGCTCTTCAGAGAAGACAGTCTATTACATGAGCATCTTTTCCTCTAAGAGTTTTCTGATCTGCTTTGAACACAGTATTTTGATTTTCCTGTTCACTGCTGTCATGAAACACAGGAAAAATCCACTTCACAGTACACCTTGGCATGCTGCAGACAATCTTTTGAATCCAAGTTACCACATGTTCAGAAGGAAAAGGAAAGTACTCATGGAGGGTGTCCTACAGGCTCGTAAAAATGTGATCATTAACAAAGATTTTAAAAAGAGTTAAGATATGACAGTTATAGCAGGAAAGAAAATGCCAAGAACTGCTCAGGTCTGGGAAAAAAACCCCAAACCAACAAACAGAAACACCCCAACTTTAAGAGCAAAAAGAACATGAAGGTTATTTCTTTCAACTTTCTACAGAAAAATCCTGAAACATATGCTGCTTTAAAAGTCTATAAGTTAAGAAAGTTTTAGGAAGCATCCTGAAAGCACCTGCAAATTACATGTCCACTGTAGTCCCGTGACTGGGCGCAGAACAGCTTCCTTCCCAACCCTCTGGCTAACAGATTGTCAGAAGAGAACCTGAATGAGTCACAGCTGTATCTTTCTAAGTGCTTTTCAGTTATGGAAGTGGAAGGCTTGTGTTTGGCATGCACATAAAAAATGCCAGCTCCCCAGAATTTTTCCCCCAGTGAGTGGTATTTTTGGTTACCTTTCTTATTTGTTTGTTTAATATATTGTAAATCTCTTATGAAAAATGGGAATTTTCTACCTTTCTGGTAGCGAGTGGTTTCAGCTTAAATAGATCCAGTGGGATCCACAAGATGAGAATATTATTGGAAAACAGGGGACAAGACTGCTGTAAAAATACAAAACAGGCAGCAGGGTTCTGGAAGAGGCAGAGACACTTCACAAGTTAAATTGGGGTGGAAGCTCAGTGGACCAACCCCACCACTCAAAAGGGGCCTGGTTTCAGTATCAGAACTCCCAGTTGTGTTGCACACACAGGTGTGCTTCAAAACTAGCAGTGGGAGACAGCCTGGGCATCCCGCCTCTCAATACACTTTCAGGTCAGCCAAGTAGTAGTAAGAACCAGGAGTTCAAAAAAATGCACGTAGGCTGCATTTTGTACAGACCAAACCAAGATCAGCAAGGCAGTACAGCACAGGTACGCACAAGAAAATCATCAGAGCTCATTTCAGCCTGGTTGTTTTCTCCATGCTTCCTCAGAGTGACTATCACCCCTCTAACAAGGGCAATGTAGCTTAGATATCAATTTCCTTAGCTGTGGACTACTAGGCTGTAATCTCCCCACCCCAAAGTAGACTTTGAGGTGGTATTCCTTGGCTTTTCTTACAACATAGTCTTTGCACAACTATCACACCTAGGAGATACTTAAGCCACGCTGGAAATAAAACTCCCAGGTTCTTTGGTGTCTTTGGCACCTTTACAACGTAACTAATAAAAGCATTGGCAAAACAGAAGGCAAGTGGCAGCCAGTAAGTTTTGGAGTGAACATTGGCTAAGGTTTTAATAAATGGAATGACTTTTCCTTCTCATTGCATTTCCTGTGAGATCCTGCCCTTTAGCCAAGCACTAAATCTCAATGAAATTACATCATTCTTTTTTTTTTTCTCACTGCCATGGCAAAACTTAAACTAAAATGGCTTGGACAGCATAACCTGAATTTATTTTGCATTGCCCAAGTTAACTCAAAAGCTACTTTGGATAAAAGAAAGCCATATGTGATAGTGAAAATTGTAGAAGGGCATGTTACAGATTTTCCTATAAGGAGGAGTTTATTCAGAAAGCCAAGAAGTAGAGATCATGCTGCATGGTGGAGGGGATAAACACAACAAAACAGAGAAAGCACTTTACAGGTATAAAGATTGTGCTCTAAAAAAGACCAGAAGTCTTGACTCAGGATCAGCTTACAAAGCCATACACAAGAGGCAGCAGGAACCCCAAGTCTGTAAAGCTAGGTAAGAAATGTACAACCCTACATTATTTTGAATCGTAAAAATCAACTTACTCCACATGAAGAACATGTTAACATAAAGCCCTCTTTTAACAAGATAAATCAATGCAGTTGGTACAAATGGACAGAGATGTAAGCATGGGTACTGGCATTGCTCACATTCCTCTCCTTCCACCTGCATGGTGGGCAACTAGAATTTGCAGTTTACAACTGGCAGACTTCTTACATGTTCTCCCAATATATTAACAATTGTCTTGATTTGTATTGGGTTTTTTTAAAGAATAGAAATCCTTTGCTAGGCTTTGTTGTGGGCAAGGTTACATATATGGCAAAGTTTTCCATATGGAACAGTTTAAAGGATCTGGGATATGAATGCTTTCGCTGCTGTTTACAACAGATGGGGCTTGGTTAGACAAGAAGCCAGTTACCATGGGGGTTTTTACAATTGTTTTATGCAGCTCTCCTGTCACCACTTGGAGGTAAAGCAGACAAGTGGTGTCTTCAGGGATGGAGAGCCTGGCCACAAGGGACATGTTGAATAAAGGAAAGAGGGAAAGAAGGAAAGCAGAGGGTTAACAAATAACGTTCATGTCTACATCTGAATTTCAATTAGCAACCAGCCCGGTAAATGTCACTTGGCCACTGATCTTACTATCAGCCACAGGGTGGCCACTAATTCTTCTCCAGGTTGTGACTGATCCAACCAGCCAGTTCAGAAACAACAGGCTCATCTCCTTCAACTGTTTCAGCCCTACTTCCACTTTCTCCATCCACTTCCATGGATCAGGATATTGATATGCAGCAGTATGCGTATTAACATCACCATGTGGGCACAGAAATACATCTACAACCTCTACCCTGGCTTGAAACATCACAGCCTGAGTTATAGGTCACAGTCATGAAAAGCAAATGGAAATCCGTAACAGTTTATATGTGGTGTTTTGGTTAGATTCAGGTGTAGGTTAGTGTTATATTGCACAGAATCAAGGTCATTTTTAGGTTCTCAGCTTGAGACTTCCCTCAGGGTTTCACCCTTTTCAAAGTAATGCAGGATGAACCCAAAGCCTGTGTATGCTGGTTACCACTCAGAATTTTTGTTTCCCTCTGGGGAACTGTCAGCCTTGGCTTTGAAATCACCTTGATAGGGGCAGAAGATGAAAGTTGGCCTATTGAGGGCTGAAATGTACCCTTCAACTTCTGCTAATTTAAAAAGCAGGCATCTGGGAAGCACCAAGCGTTCACAGGCTCATCAAGGGCACGTGGAGCAGACAAAAGTCAATTTGCTCTCAGTGTTTCAGAAGACAGCATGGAGATGGGAACATCATAGCCCTCCCCAGCTTGTTTCAAAAGAAATTCTGTCTTTGGCCTTTTTACAGATTAGGCTAATCTCAAATATAATAGAGCCACTGATCTACTCTCCGGGTAAAGGGGCAAAGGAGAGGGAGGGATCTGAGCAATAGCAAAATAAAAATCAACTGAAACAAAGAGGAGCATTTAGGAGGAGAAAAAGGAGTTGTGTAAAATCAATGACAGTTTTGATAGAACAAAAAGCATATTAGCTGAAAGCCAAGTATTGAATCCAGGGAGGAGATTTGAATCATCCCTTTGGATCTGCTCCACTCTTAATAAAACCTTAACTATGAATTCAGAGAAAGCACACATGTGCATGAATCAGTAGCCTAGTGGGTCTGCTTTTGAAAGATGAGACTTCCTGAGCATCAGTACCTCTTCAAGTAAATGTTAATTGTTTATCCAAAGTGGAATAACTTGAAGCAGAGAGGCTGAGGGCTTCCCAACTGCTTTCTCCTAGCGCAAAGTAGTGACAAGAGACCTGGTCAGTTCCTTAACCGCCCCACCATTCAGTAAACAAGGTGAACTCACAAACCTTTTCCTCCCTTTCTCTTTAAAGTGCTCCAAATGAAAATATTTTTGGGGTCTGGTTGAAAAATCCCTGGAAACCAGAATTCCTCTCAGTACTGTCTGACTTTGATTTTACCCTCACATTATTACAACTGTAGAGCAGTCCCAGTGCTGACCCCAGGGGAATGAGCCTTTTCTAACCCCAGCTCTCCCTGTGGTTCCCTGCACTATAATTGCCATCACACACCTGCCAGAAGATTTGTGCTCTCATTCAAAATATAAGCTGACTAGATACCACACAGAAGCAACCAGATTCTACAAGCACTGCTGAAAGCAGTACTTAAATAATAGCAGGGCATGGCTTGCTGGTAATAGTCAGCCACCTGTCTTGAGCTTTACTGTAGCCACAAAGTCAAGAGTTGTGGCAAGCTTGCTTTAATTAAATGCTATTTTAAAACACCAAACAGTTATGCTCACTTATATATATCAGTTGATCACAGTCATCTCTCATTACATTTTCAAAACTTGCTTATGCTTCACATCAGCTGTTTCCCACAGGATCAATCCCTGCTAGTAAGCTGAATGCTTAAAAGTGATGTTCCTCTGAGATTTTAAAAACAAAGTACAACCTAATATTGTGGGGGAAGAGAAGCATCTGTCCTCCTTATATCCCACATTTTTTGGAGGCTGGAGGAGCAGGAATGAAATGGTATCCTTAATACTAGGTAAGGAAAATGATTCTGCTTTGCAAAACTGCTCTTCTTGTCATCAGTTGTTGATTTTTCACCTGGGCACTGCCAGTCAGGAAAGTTATGTTCCTGTTGCCACAATTAGAAGGCAGGATATTTTGTTGTCATCATGTCTGCTATCGCCTTCCTACCTCTTATGAATCTGCCACGGACTGCAAACCACAGTCTGCACAAGGCTGCTCTAAAGCAAATATTGCCATCATTTATCTTTTCTTATATCTGTGTCAATCTGCCACAGGACTTCACTGCTTCTCCTGATTTACACCTGAAGATGCAATGTACATGGATGGAAAGAGGGATCTATCCTAATTCATATGCATACTGGGCTGTGGTGTTGCCAAGACAGAGGGAAGGCAACAGAGCAGAGGGGTGAGGAGGAAAGAAGCATGACAGCCCCAGGAGAGGCACAGACTGATACCAATGCTGCCACAAGAGACTTGGATTCCAGTGATAGAACAATCCCTGAGTTATCCTGGTCCTGGGATGTACAGTGAACTCGTACTCTTAACACATCTAGAAAATTCCTCTTCACTGGATCATTCCCAGTTGCTTTGCCACAGATTATTTGCAGACCAAGACGAGAAGCACCAGACAGATTTGTTTCCTGTTGTACTGGAGCTCTTATCCCCACACTGTGCAGTGCCAGTGTTGTCTGGGTGCTTCGCATTCCTTTTCAGTTCAGAAAAATTCAACTTTGTGAGTCATCCAAGTGGATGGCTGAACTAGATCAGGGCATGCCTTGCTAAGATAATTAAGAAGTTAGTAGAAAGAAGCTTACACTAGGCCCTAGGAATTGCCTGGCACAGCTCAGCTAGATGGGAAAACATGAGCAACTTCCGCATGAATAATCCTCATGTTGGAAAGCCTGCCATCAATCCTTTGCAAATCAAATCCAGGCAGCAACAGCACAGAAGATGTATCAACAGACTAGTATCTTGAAGTTTTCTCTCCTCCTAGAAAACAATTTTCATTCCTTTAGTTGCTGCTTTTTATGGAAATGACAGAGGTGCTTAAAAAGTAGAGAAGTTCTTTAAGTCTTACTAAACACACAGAGACACAAACCAGCTCCAATTTGGAGCATGGTCACAGAATCACAGAATGGCTGAGTTTGGAAGGGACCTCTGGAGGTCATCTGGATTGATACCCCTGCTCAGGCAGGGCCACCTAGAGCCAATTGTCCAGGACCATGTCCAGATAGTTTTTGAATATCGACCAGGATGAAAACTCTATAACCTCTCTGAGCAACCAGTGTCAGTGTTCAGCCACCTTTTCATTTTTTTTTAAAAAAAANATAAAAAAAAAAAAAAAAAAAAAAAGTGTTTCCTGTTGTCAGGAACATACTGCTGAGGTTTATTTGAGAACTAAAAATGATAGCATAATGTGCTATAATTAACTTCCATGAATTTCAGAGGTAGTCCTGAACATTTTCAAGAGTTGCCTAGAAAACCTCAGTTTGACAATAACACAAAGTACAGGCTGGGCCAGTTCTTTGGCTGCATCTCCTATAAGTGCGTGCTATCCATCACAAAAGCATATGAATGGGAGCAGAAATCATATCCACACTCTAAATATGCATCAATATACACATGTTCTACTAGCTTATATACACACACTTATTGCATAGAATTATGTGTATATGGGATATATATACATTGATGCGTGTCTTCCCTCACCTTTCTCAAGCACACTGAAAATGAAAGCAACTCCTTTCTCCAAAGCGAGAAATCTCTCTTCAAGGAAATGGAGCAGACTTCATAATCTGGCTCTCAGGCGCTTGTTCACCTCAGTCTTTTATAGTAGGTTAAGATATTCTACAGGCACATAGCCCCTAAGCCAGAAGGCAGGAAGGGAGAGCAGAACAAAGGTCCAATGATCCGAGAGGAAATGGTTACAGACTCGATTGGCTGATTAGACATTCACAAGTCTATGGGGACAGATGGAATCTGCCTGAGGGTATTAAGAGAGCTGGCAGGGGTGCTCACCAAACCCCTTTCCATCATCTATCAGCAGTCCTGGCTGACTGGGGAAATTCCTCTTGACTGGAGTCTGGCAGAGGTTATGTCCATTTACAAGAAGGGTCAGAGATGAGGATCCAGGGAAATACAGGCCTATCGGTCTGATTTCAGTGCCAGGGAAGGTCATGGAGCAGGTCATCTTGAGTGTTATCACACAGCACACAAGACAAGCAGGTGATCAGGCCCAGTCAACATGGGTTTATCAAAGGCTGATCCTGCCAAACTAGCCTGATCCCCTCCTATGAAAAGGTTACCTGCTTAATAGTTGAGGGAAAGGCTGTGCACGTACTTGTACCTGAACTTTAGTAAAGCCTTTGACATTGTTTGTGTTCTGATTGAGAAACTGGCTGCCTTTGCCCTGGATAGGCGTACCCTCTGCTGGGTAAAAAAACTGGCTGGATGGCCAGGCCCAAAGAGTGGTGGTGAATGGAGTTAAATCTAGTTGGAGGCTGGTCACAAGTGGTGTTCCCCAGGGCCCAGTGCTGGTCCAGGTCTCTTCAATGTCTTTCTCAATAATCCGGATGAGAAGATTGAGTGTAGCCTCCATAAGTTTGCAGATGTCACTAAGATGCGAGGAAGTGTTGATCTGCTTGAGGGTAGGGGAGGCTCTGCAGAGGGATCAGGACAGGCTGGATCAATGGGCAGAGACCAACAGTATGAGGTCCAACAAGGTCAAGTGCTGGGTCCTGCGCTTGGGACACAAACACCCCATGCAGCACTACAAGCTAGGGGAAGAGTGGCTGGAAATCTGCCTGGCAGAGAAGTACCTGGAAGTGTTGGTTGACAGCTGGTTGAAGATGAGCCAGCAGTGTGCCCAGGTGAACAAGAGGGCCAATGGCATCCTGGCCTGTATCAGAAAAGGCGTGGCCAGGAGGACCAGGGAAGTCATCCTTCCCCTATACTCAGCATTAGTGAGGCTGCATCTCTAATACTGTGTTAAGTTTTTGGCCCCTCGCTACCAGATGGACATTGAGGCCCTGAAGCATGTCCAGAGAAGGTCAACGAGGCTGGTGAAGGGCTGGAGGACAAGTCTTATGAGGAGCTGCTGAGGGAACTGGGGTTGCTTAGTCTAGAGAAAAGGTCGCTAAGGGGAGACCTTATCACTGTCTACAACCACCTGAAAGGAGGTAGTCATGAGGTGGGTATTTATCTCATCTCTCAAGTAACAAGTGATAGGACAAGAGGAAATGACCTTAAGTTGTGCTAGGGGAGGTTCAGATTGGACATTAGGAAAAATTTCTTCAGCAAAAGGGTTATCAGACACTGGAAGAGGCTGCCCAAGGGGGTGGTTGAGTCACCGTCCCTCAAGGTATTTAAAAGATGTGTAGACAAGGTGCTCAGGGATGTGCTTTAGTAGTGGATAGATACAGTTGGATGCAATCTCAAAGGTCTTTTCCCAAGCAAATGATTCTATATGATTCTATGCATAAAATGACATACAAGCTACACTAAAGATCTCCTAATCATTATGGGAAAGAAGACTCAAGCCTCAAGCATCATAAAGTACATCTGATGTATTTGCAGCACCAAGGAAACCTGCAATTTCTGTGCAAAAAAGTAAAAAAAAAAAGCCAGGTACCTTGGAAGCCAACTGCTAAAATCATTAAAGCTTCCTGGAAAAGCTACGTAATGCTTTATGCCTTAGCTAGAGCTGTCAACAGCAAGAACCCTGAGGAATCTCCCATGTTTGCTGGTTACCACTCATCCTTGGGGTCTTTACATCACATCATGATGTTAATCTCCCAGGCAGAGCACAGCTGGCTGTAACTTCCTTTGGAGCCTACCAGGACTGTTCCAGAAATGACCCCACAGCTGCAGAGGGGTAAACTGGCCACTGTACTAGAAGGGATGGCTACCTTAGACATCTGGAGCTGTCCACAGGACATGGTCATCCCTCCTCACCTTTTCCTCCTACTTCTTGGACACGTCTATTTCTTCTCTTTCTTAACACACATTCATCCCTCTTCCAAAGCACGCTTTGTCTCTCATTTATTGTCACTGCACACACGGTATACAACTCCATTTTCTTCTCTTCCCTCCCATCCATAGCCACCTGATCACATACCCCTATGCAAGAGTAGCTCTGTTCAGAGGGAACAGAGCAGGACCAGCAACCTACTCTTGTTGCAGAACATACTTGTAGCTGAGATGCCAAAGAGCTGAATAATAAGGCAATTTGCAAAAGCAAGGCATCTGCCAGCTCTACATCAGCACAACATACTACTGCTAGGTCTCACCAATTGTTTTTACATGTATTTGCAGAACTATTTCCAAATACTTTGTTGATTGAGTTATCCCCTAACAGTGAGGTGAAATCTTTCACTCTTCAAGTATCTGTGCAACACATTAATCTATGTAATCAAAATTTTAATTACTTGAATTAATGAAGTTTAACTAAGTTATAATTAACATTAATCACATTTCAATTAAAAGATGTTTTAGTCAAGAAAAAAGCTATCTTAATATTTTTAAATGTTTTCTTTTTATTTCACAACATTTTAAAAAATACTGACATCTGTAATATCTTCTTGGAGTAAGTCACAACAAACCAAAAGACAAAGAAAAGTGCTTAGAAGTTTCTGTTATACTTAAGTTTTCCTAGAAAAAAACATCTCGAACAGAAATCTAAGATTTTATTTCTAACAAAATCAAATATTCCTTTGTAAATCCTTTTCAAAACTCTATACCACCATCAACAGAAATGGCATAGTCAGTAAATGACCAAGCATAGGGATAATATATTGTTTTCTAGTGGTCTTATTTCATGGTTTTTTTTCCTCCAATTAGATCTCTTTCAGGTAAAAAATAAATTGTAACAACCCTTTCTGTAGACTTTATGACTATTTAGCTGGTACTAAGCAGATGAGCCTGCAGTGCTAATGTATTACTCTTCTGAAGCACAGGCCTTGAATGAAGTGGCAGAAGAATGGTGATTCAAACCTTGCAAAAACTGTTCAGGGTAACCTGATCCACAGCAAAATTAAAACTTAAAAGACATCTCCTGTATTTACAATGAGCTAAGTCAAATGAAGCAAGTGAATCTTTATCCCTGAGCAGATTTGAAACAATGACTTAGGAACCAGCTAACACGTTCAGAGGCAAGAAGTTTTCACCTCCAGAGGTTTTTGCTTTTGAAAGATTTCTTTCCAGATCATCTGGTTCTAGAGATGAGAAAAGGGCATCCTGCTTCCAAATTCGCCTGTCCCAGGATAAAGAGGGTCCTGGAAATGAGGGTCCCACTCCAATGATTCCAGTTCTGGCTACAACAACAGCAAATTTGCTGTGTAGTGCATTTGAGGGGGGGTGGCTTCAGATGAAAGAAAACAAACACATTACTGACTGACCTGCTGAAATTATTTTTGTTTGTTTTTATTGAGGACAAGAACAGTATTCTTGACAATCTTTTGAGTTACTTTACTGTAACTTCACAAATCAAGTGGTGACATCAATATAAAGCCAAAAAAAAAAAAATAGAAATTATGTGCAATTTGAGAATTTAGAGTTCTTTGATTTTGCTATTAGGACAGCATCATATTTTCCTGAGCTCTTCACAAGTCTAGGGAATTAGATTATACATATAATCATACTTCTATTATGTCTATATTGACCTTAAGCAACTACAATACAGAAGCAGTGTGCAAACACGTGGTAAGAAAAATAACAGAAAAGGAAGTAAATTCTTTCTCTACAAGTAAACTCACTACATGGAAAGTACACGAGTTGCACACAAACACAGGAAGTTGGTAGCACACAGGATCTCCAAGCCAACCATTACAGCCTCTAACTAATAATCCAACAACCACAACTGCATCTAGGCCTCTTTTCTCTGTTTTTGGCTGAAACCTCCTGCTGTTTGTCTTTGTGTGCATACACATAGACTATTACTAATTGTCAGCTCTCTGTATTAGCTTTAAAGATGAACACATCTCCATTTTGGGATGGTTTCACATTTTAAGGAAATTTGTCACAGATGCAAAGAAAACTAGGCAGCCAGGAAAGGAGATCATTTGTCTTCTTAAAAGATGTGTGTTAAATACCGCCAGCTTCTACCATACAATATTGAACCAGAAAGCCTAGGCACATATCTCCTTTCAGAGGCAAACACAAAATGCTTTCGGAGCTGGTACTGGACATTCATAGGCAAACCCACACTGGGTTGTTTGCACCCCTGGAAAAGCACGTTGTTCTTGCCTACTCATTCCCAAGAATCTCTATCCAAACTTAATGAAACACACAAAGAACTAGCATGCAACCTACAAATATAGGAGCAAAAAGAAACTGTTTCCACAAAGCTTTAGCAGAATATACAGTAGGAACTGGCAAAGACATTTGCTCCTGTGAAACAGAATAGGGAAGTGATTCAAGATTTAAATTAAGTATTTTCTACATCTTGTACACATGAAAGTCTCTTACCCTCAGGCACACTGTCAATGAATGCAACTGCAGCTCTGTCACAACAGCCCCATGTTCAATAGCACCTTTGTCAGGGGAAAAACATCAGGGTTTTCAGGCAAACTGTAATAGCAGTCATTGCTTACAAGTTTTGAGTCTAATTATTGGCAAAACAGCATATGATGATTTAGCTTTAGTTTGCACTACACTTGTTCTCTGGCCATTAGCAAGTCTTTAAATAGAATTAATTGGCTTGTTGTAAGGTCATTTCAATAACTTTTGCAACAAAGCACATACAGACTAAATGGCACAAACAGATTAGCCTGCCAACAGTGAAGCATGCAACCTGCAACACTGGTAATCAAATTATTTCTGTCAGTTCCGTACACTAATGACCCCTTCTGTCTATGCAGAACTACAGATAAGAAGTGTCTTGACCCTAACTAGAACATTTATCCTGTTCACTCTATATGTAGGGTTCAAATTGTTGAGAAAGGTAGCAACAAATCAAGCAAGAGAGAGGAATGCTGGAGAAAAAGGAATATAATTTTGCTGATGACATGAAATGATTTTTTTTTTCCAAAAGAAACCACACATTTACCTTTGAAGGGAATCATGATTCAGCAATACAACTGCACCCCGTAAGTTCACTTTTAAATGAACCTTCACATATTCCTACTCAAAAGACAAAACATTTGTCTGAGATACACACTGCTTTGTCAGGAGAGAATTTAAAGTCTATGCTTACTTCATAGTTAACAGCTGCATTAAACAATTTAACTAGCACCATAAATTATACAATTAGCAATCTATTCTGCTTGAACCAGCCCTAGATTATGTGCCAATTTGTAGCTTGATTGAGTAGTTTGCATAATTAACACATGTTCTAAATCCTATCTTTGCTCACAAAGTTGCAACAATTTCCAGACCAAGAATTAATTAATGAAAATCATGAACTTCTCAAATGCATTTATTAAACTGTTGACAGAAAATCCATTAAAAATTGACAGGGGGAAAAAAAACAGAGAAAAAAGGAATAGGCATGGTTCTCCTGTAACTGTTCACACAGTTCTAATGATAGCACAGTCAAACAAAAGAATGCATGGCATATTCAAGTATTTGTGAAAAGAATATTGTATGCTTGCCCAAGGAGGCAAGTTGCAACTTCTAATAGCTGAGTGAAAATGGATAATTAGAGTTGTGATATATTGCCAATTAAAAGGAAGAAAACCATACTTTATCATGGAATTATACATTTAATTTTCAGAATTAGTAGAGGCACAAGAGCCTTGGTAACCTAACTTTGTCATGTAACAGTTGGCATTGGTACATTAAAAGTAGTGTACCAGGGAAAAATTACCATATACTGTCTTTGTAATAGGCTCTAATGTATCCAATGTCACTGAGAAAAGAGTTGTTGAGCCCTTCTGGGAAAATGTCAAGCTTTGGAGAGGCTATATGAGACATCAGAAATAATTTAAAGAAAAAAATATTCTCTCATGACATTTATCTGTGGATATAATAAATTCAGAGATTTATATTTTTCTTGAAGAAGATAGTAGGACTACAGGAGACACCAAGACAACAGAGGAGATGCAAGGAAGATCTATTAAATCATGAAAGATAGAAGAAAATGCAAACAGGGGATGATTATTCTCCTTAACATAGAGTAAACAGATGGTAATTGATCAGGTTACTCAAGCAACAGGCTCAAAATCAAAACAAAGAAATGCATTTCCAACCTCTGCAAATGGTCCAAAGCACATCTTGACCAAAAAGTAAACTGATCAGAGCCACAGAGCTTTAGTCTTCTATATTTCTTAAACATTGTAGCTTATATTCACCTTGTGGTTCAAGACTTAAAAACATGGAGAGGTTCTTGCCTCTTCAGGCACTCTGTGTATCATTTCTTTTATCCTTTCCAATAGTCTGTTGTACTGCCCATTTCTAAACATAGGTTACCCAGGTATATGGACCATTATGGGGTGTTCTTGTGCAGAGAATGGGCCTGGTGTAGACACAGCTATAAATAATGCTTTTAGCAGTAGAACTTACCCTGGATTGGAGAAAAAAGCTGCATCTCCAGTAGAGCTCTTCTTCACATAACAATGCTGGTGAAAGAACTTTGTAGGCTAGACTTAGTCTTTGTTTCAATGGTCATGGTCATGTGAGCAAACTACTAATTACTATGTGCTGGTGCCAAGCCATTCAGAGACCTACAAGCCTATCCTTGGCTTAGTAGTGAGTTCACCCAAAATAAGAAAAGAAACAGCATTATGTGTTTCTAATTGGTCACAACCATCATTTTTTATGTGGAACTTGACATTCCCAAACTGTTTGATCAGACTACGAAAAGAGCTCAAGGTCAAACAAAAATCCATTGAGTCCATTTGCTCTGCAGAAAAAGGCAGTAAATTATCTGAATGTTGCCATAGTGAATCCTTTGCTGAAGTACCTTAAATAAGAAAGCCATTAAACTACTTCCTAAAACCACAGATGATGTCACATAGGAATCAAGACAAAAAAGTTCTGTGACCAAAATATGTGCTCATATACAGTCATAACAGTCTGTCATTGACTGGGGACTCCCTGTGCGGCTGCAGCTTCATGCATGCTTACTTGAGAGAAGTGACTGACCATAAGCTTGCATGTGTGCCTAGTTGTCCAGGCAATTTAAATTGAAACAAGTAACTTTTGTGGTGAACTCTCCAGGATTAATTGAAAGGAAAGAAAATAGAATCATAGAATCATAGAATCGCCAGGTTGGAAGAGACCCATCGGATCATCGAGTCCAACCATTCCTATCAAACACAAAACCATGTCCCTCAGGACCTCATCTACTCGTGCCTTAAACACCTCCAGGGAAGGCGAATCAACCACCTCCCTGGGCAGCCTATTCCAATGCCTAATGACCCTTTCTGTAAAAAACTTCCTCCTAATCTCTAGCCTAAATCTCCCCTGGTGGAGCTTGAGGCCATTCCCTCTTGTCCTGTCCCCTGTCACTTGGGAGAAGAGGCCATCTCCCTCGAAACCACTCTCAAAACTTTTTATGAAGTCCTTCACTTAAAATAACTTATTTCATTATTTACTTAAAGAGCTTTTAAGATGATATTACCTTATCTGAAAGGACTTGGAAATGAAGGGAAGAAAACACAGTCCTTTCAATTATAATAAATCCTTCCTTCAACTCCAAACAGATTCCAGCTTATCTATTCAGTGGGTTCACATTTAAATCATTTTAAAAAAACAGACTCAGCATCAAAATGTGAAATCAATGTACCAGTTTAAAAATATCTCATAAGCAAGGTAAGCAGTCCTTGAGTGATGAGCACTGCCATGCACCATATGGTATGGTGGTTTAAGCTTGCATAGAGGATTTACAGCTATTAATCTTAGGAGTAAAATATCAAGGCAGTTTTCTGAGTGCTGCCAGGTACAATAAATAAGGCAGCAGTCAGAGGCTTTGTTTACAGGCAAGCCCATCAGCATTAGCCATCCTCTGGTTTTCTTCTTTCAGCCTTCTGAAAGATTTTGCATTTGGTGGGCGAGCAGAAAGCAAATACCACTGCAAATCTTTGTGTACCCAAGCACTGTATTTACAGTGCTTTGGGATGTAGAACAGGACCTAGGTTATGAAGATGGAAAGCTTGATTTGCTTTCACATAAATCAGAATCCATTTGAAATCAGATTGAAAAGTATATGCTGTTGTTTAATACTGACCTTAATTTTTTGATTCTTCTATTTCATAAAAATCATCTTCCCTTCTCCCCCCTTGAATAGGAGGGAGGAATGAACTGACAATACAGTTTACATATAGAAAAGGAGAAAAATGTAGTAATGCCACTTTATTCAGGGTCAATAGAGGAGATAACTAGCACTCCAGTCACCACAGAGGAAGACACCACTGCCTGCACCAGAATGCAATGGTAAATATTGAATTGGATACATTCTAGTGTCTCCTACAGATGTCACTTAACAACCCCTTCCCCAGTGTAAGCTTCTGGTCTGGCCTAGCCCTTACTCAGAGCTTTTTCCCTGATGTCCATGCCCACCTACTGCACTGAGCCCAAGAGGAGCAAGGACCATGCCACTGTTTGGACCATGCCAATGCAGTCCATTTTCAGGAATATTTCGAGAATATAACTGTTCTCACAAACCTTGAACCAGACTGTTTCTGCTTTCAGAACATAATTGTGAGAAGCAAAACTTCCATATCTTGGGGAAAGACCAAATTTATATGGGGTCTTGGAGATCTTGGTTGGTGGCTAGAATTACAAGCCTAAGCAGAGTTATTTTTGAGCATGAATTAGTGAGCACCAGAAAAACCCCTGAGCAAGCAGCAGAATGACTGCATCATTGAGACCAACAGATACTGTCACATACTGTTTTTTTCCTAAACTGATTTCCTTCTTTTGACTCCAGTCTGGACTTCTGTCCAGGATTTTGTCCTGTCCAGCAAAGTGTACAGTTTCTGCTGACAGCGTAGGAGTCCACGCATAGAAAAACAGTCACACAAAGCCAAAAAGAGGGAGCACTTCTCCAGCACTTGCTTATATAGACTTTGCTTTTTTTTTTTTTTCCAAATTACCACTTTAAAGGATGCATAAATGGACAGGATGAGGTGGAAATTTAGTCTCTACGCAGACTCTACCACAAAGCAATCAATGGGAACTTCCTGCCTCTCTGGTGCATCTTATGGAATAACAACATCTACAGTCATCACTTCATCGCTTCCTCAGAGTGGGCTTTCCAGACATAGTAAAAAATAATTTTTCATGTTGTCTACTTTTCTTTTTTGAAGGCTGGTCATCTGTCCACTCCACTGCACTTCAGGATGTTATGCCTACATCTCTCCAGCTGTCCAGCAGAGATCCCTTGAAACCACTCTACAGCACTGCCAGGACTCTCCAGGCTACTGCAACCCATTTTCAAAGAAAGACAGAATAGGATTTAAAAAATCCTCCAGAAGCCAGCAAAATTATTAGGCCATGTAAAGAAAGTATCCTATAAAGAAAAGCATCCAATTTTTGTGCGGGTAACTGCATGAGGAATTAGGGGGAATTTCTGAAGGGACTGAGGAGCATGATGGTATAAGTAAATGCCAAGTTGGGTATTCAGAAAATTGTTTCTTCTGTCTTCAACTTTTGGTAACTTCAGGCATCTAAAAATGTGTCTCTCCGTCAACACACAAGGCCACAAAGGAGGAACAAAATTCAAACTCCAGCTCTGATAAGATGACAAAGGTTGCTGCCACTAGCCTGCAAGGCTGGCCTTCCCATTATTTTTAGTTAACACTGTGGCTGGCTGATATACACTTATAAATGTTGTGTGAGCAGTGACGCTCCTGCTGTGTCAGGGTCTGGGTACAACCACTGCTTCTGTTGTCACTGTCTCAGGCCTCACCACCACTGGATGGTGGGAGAACCTCTGCCAGGGTGGCCAGGAGCCAGGCAGCACCAGAGCCACAGTGTCACAAGGGCTGTGCCACTGTTCTGGTCTCACCAGGAACCTGTCCCTGGGCTCTTGTGAGGAGGCACAGAGCAGAGGGACATGTTCTATTCCACAGGCTTAATCTAAGATTAAATTACCTGTGCATTCTCTAATCAGATGTTTAACTTGGCTGTTTAACAACCACACACACAAATCCCAGGCAGAGCGCTGCACACCATGATGCTGTCCCATTACTTATAGGCTGCTGCAGCTATAGCAATGTTTGCTTTTGCAGTGTGCCTCTTGTGATTTCTTCCATGAGTTAACCAAGGCTGATTTGATACGATTTTTTTACTGTTATGGAATTATTTACATAACCAACAGAAAATAAATTTCATGAGAAAGAATCTTCTTGCAAAGGGTAAATTCTTAAACTTGTTCACAGCAGTAAGATCCATGGGCTTAAGCCAGCATCGACCAGCTGAGTTTCTGTCCCTTCATGTTTAATGACAGAGGTAAAGACCTGGTTCAGATCTTTATAATACAAAAATTCTTAGTAATGCAAAACAGACCAACTTGAACAAATGTTCCCAACATTGTTCTTATTTCCATAACAGACACTTTAAAAAGAGTGGCACAATAGTGTGACTTGAGAAACCTTTATTAGAATTAGAACAAGAGAAAACAAACAGAAAACCACCGTTAATATCCAGGGTGATTTTAAAACCCCTTTGACAACTTCCTCTCCCTCTTTTTTACAAATGTGGGAACAGTTAACCACTCAGGAAGAACACTTTGCAAATTTTGAAACCTGAAGAATTCCCCTGCTAGACTCAACCCACATTAAAACAAAAAAAAAAATATTTTTTTTATCTAATGAAGCGTAAACATAATATTTTGTGTAGCAAAATATGAAACAGGCTTTTCTCCCCCACACTTCAGTCAGCTGAGACTTTAAATAGCTCTTTAAAAGTGTCATGTCTCAACCAGGCTAGCATACCACAATGAAAAACCAAGGCAAATACTTCTGACTTTTTACACAAAGCAGACCAAGAAAAGAAACCCAGCCCACCAGAGATCAGAGCATATGTCCCTTCTATGAGGCGAAAATACTTTGTTAGAGCTACAAGAAGTCTATACTGTAATGATCTTGCCAGCCAGAGTAAGACTAAACAGAAATGTCTTCTTCCTTCCAGTCAGCAAGGTTTCCTGGCCAGCCAGGGAGGCTTTGCAAGGCTCACAGGGTGAGTCCTGCTACCAGCTGCCCTGCTGGGAAAGAATGTCTGTGAAACATGGAGGCGGTTTGGTCAGAAATTTATGACTCAGCTTCATTTCTCAGCTTCTGTGCAGCTCAGATACACATGCCTATCCCTTCTTCAGCTCACTTTGGTACCCACCTCCAGATCCCTGACAACAAGCTTGTCTGCTTGGACTTTTTGTTGCTTGTGTGTGTCAAAACCCATCTAATCTTTAATGGAGTGACAGAGGTACTATTGTTGTGTCTTCAGGAGCTAAAGCAAGCCAGGGTCCAAAGAGTTCAAGAACACATAGATAGTGTATGAACTCCAGGTTTTTTTAGAGGTGCCAAGAAAAGCAGAAGCAACCAGCATCTCTGCCTAGAAGAAGGGATCTAGTGGCTCAGATAACAGGTGTCTTAACAAATTTTTGTCTGAAAAACATTTGTGGACAAAGATGCAATGAGCTGTCTGTCATGTTCATACACACCTATGGAGTGTTGTCTGTGCCTGAGAAGCTCCTTAGACTTTTCAGAAATAAAAATTTCTGCAAGACTTGGCAAATACAGAGCTTCTTTAAAAGCTAGTTGTCTTGCTTAATACAATGTTAAATGAGTGTATTTTTTGTGAAGCATTATTTAAGCTAACCACATTAGGATATGTTGGGCTGATAAAGGCAAGAGAAGAGCATAGGAAGAAAAATAAGTATAAAATGACCACACCAAACAACAAATCTAGAAAAAAAACCCTTAAAAGGTCTCTCTAAACAGCATAAAATGTCTCAGTCTAAGCACAGTATGGAATAGCTTCATGTTCAGATGTCTGCACGTCCTTATAACAACCAGAAAAATGTTGCATCTGGATGAAAAGATATTTTCCAACAAATGAAAGCCATGGGCACTGTAATCACAAAACCTGGCATTTTCATGGTGTCCTGTATCCAGACACATACTAGTTTACTCTTACCCATATAGATGTTGTATGTTGGGATGATTAAAATAGCAGACCACTGATCTGGATGTAGATCAAACATTTTTACTACATGCAAAACTGAGCACTCTATCCCTATTAAAATTCAGCAGGGGTGATGTATCAAAAAACTTGCAAACTGCTGCGAAAATTTACCTTCAGGGAAACTGACCTCTTTTATAGCCGAGAGGAAGATTTTGCACAAAAGACTGACTTTAAGTTTTTATTACAACCAAAAATCTTTCTATGTTCCCATGAGATGTCTCCACTGCATGTTATCCTGGAGACAAGGACTGCAAGACAGACTTGAGAAATCCAGACAACATTAAAAGTAAGATGAAGCTTTATCTGCTGGGAGAAATCCAGCAGCTTCTAGACTTGTTTACTAGCCCCAGAATACAACAGCTCATCAAACTTCAGTATTAAAACCAGAGTTGAAGCTTAAATATTTAAAAATATGTTTTGGAAACACTTTGTGTACACTGAAAGTCTTGGATTGTATTCAAAAGTTGTATTTGAAACTGCCATTTCCTAATTAAAACAATACACTCCTAAATGCTCTCTTCAGATGATACCTTAAGCACATATTTGAACTGAATTTGTTTAGTGAATGTAGATAGGAAAAATTCCACACAATTAATTTTCACTTATTTCAATGTCCAAAAATTTTTACAGTCTCGTGTTTCCTTCAGCAGTCTGATTAAACAGATTTACAAATACTGAACTGGGCTACAGTTTTTTCAATGTCTTCCACATTTTTTTCCACATGATTCCTTATATGCTGGGCTGATACTGAATGGAAGTTTCATTGTTTGAATCACTTGAAATTGGTCAAGGGTTTCATAAAAGCTTGTGAAGAGAAAAAGAAATATTTGCACCTTATTTAAGCGTGTTGAAGATTTTTATAGTGAATTTCCTTTAAAAATGAATGCCCAAGTTCCCCATAAAAAATGCAGAGTTTCAGAACTTTTAAAAGAGAAACAATCTAGATCTATTCTGGGAGGATTTTCTTGTCTACACAGTGGCACAATCAATGGCTTTTATCAAACCTAAGCTTGCTAAGAATGTTCTCAAAAAAATGGAAATATAATTTAAAATAAATTTAAATGCAAATTTATATGATCTTAAAGTCTGCATGCAATGATTCTGAGGATGATAATGACCATCAAGCACCATGCATGTAGGACTTCAGGCAAGCCACCGCATTCTTCCCCTGTTGCAGAATTATTGAAGATCAGTAGATTATGGAAGCTGAACAGATTTCTTCCAACAGGTTATTCATTACCCTCAGTGCTATCTTATAAAGCAGTTCATGAATGATGTAATTTATATCTCTCATATGTAATCCAATGTCTTTTGTTCACTTCTGTTATGTTGCAGGGTGTTAATGTTCTGTTGACATGGTATTTTACATCAGTAGAAGTAAACAAACAAAAAAAAAATCAGTTAAGAATAAAATAGCTAAGAACTTGTTGCAGTGCAGAGATCATGTTAGGTGGCCATACAGAGTGTTCTGGAAAACTCTATATACTACACCAGAGGCAGCGTGCCCAAAGCTGAGCATGGCCATGTTCTCAGGCACAGGAAACAATCTCTAACTGCAGAATTGGGTAGGCGCTAGATTAACAAATATCAGCTATGAGGACTAGTTGAGTTTCATGGCAGATAAATAATGTTCACATATCAAAGCTGCTGCAAGAGAAGCCAGGAGGTTTTGAAAAAGGGAGAGAAAATAAGGATGGGAATAAGGCACAATTAAGACCAATAACTGACTTCTACATACAGTATGATCAATACTCATAATTTAGGTGCTGAAAAAACTGGAAAGGGTAAAAGAGAAAGACAAGAAAACATCATTTACTGGAAGGTTTAATGAAAAATGTTTTATAAAAAAGAAAATGTTCCATTAACAAAAGAACTCCTAACGCCTGAATTTGTATCAATTTCTGGTGGAAAGGGATTTGAAAGAAGCAAAACTGAAGGAAAATTCTCAATGTCTCTTATGACCCCTTTACTAGACATGAGATAAGACATGCTGTAGGTAGCTTGTAAATTCAGTCACACTGATGTCTGTCCCAGTGCCGCCAAAGACTGTGTGTGACAGCTGAGCTCTTCCTTCTCTGCACCTCTCTCTCTACCCAGGCCAATTCTTCATCAAGCCAGCATGAACTATCTTCTTTGAGACTTCTATACTCTTTCAAATTTGTTTGAAATCATCAAAGTATTCCAAATGTTTTAGGTTAGAGAAGCTGACAGATAAGAGGAGATCATCACAAATTCTGTCACTACAGGAGCCAGATGCTAAATAACAGTGACTTGATGACAGTGTGGAGATGTATATACCTTCACTAAGAAAAAGTATTTGGGAGTAAGAGTGCTCTTTAACCTGAAAAATACACAAAATATTTTTAATATGAAAAATCTTGCCAAATTCTAAGCAGAAAGTTTGACATATTCTGAACAAGCAAAGGCAAAAATTCACTGTGTGAACAAGTCACTGAACAGCTGATTCTATGTCTCTTATGTATGCAACACTAGATACTGATCTGAAAAAATGTAGTTTACACAAACTGGATGAAATATGATGACCTAGCGTAAGCGGGGCAAACAGTGATCCCTTGGGTCTTAAGCTCTATGAACCATTCCGCGGTGGACAACAGCAATGGTAGATATACATTAGTCATGGATGCCATCATACATTAGATTGGTGTCAGCAAGGACTCCATGAGTACTACTAAAAAGTGGGCTGAATGGAGCAGCTGTCAATATGGGTCTTCTGCCAGCACAGACTTCAAACTCTTCAAAATGCCTTTCTTTGCATTAGCAGTCCAAACACCACCCTGCGTGGGTTCTTTGTCTAAAAAACCACTGCAATCCATCAGTCTGCGCAGGTAAGCACAGCTCACAGTTCACCATTGGAAGAGATTGTTATTCCTAGAAATAAGATATACCCTGCACTTTCTGTTCAGGAGCACTACAGCACTTCAGAACTTGCTGCGCTGCCCAGTGCATCAATATCAAAGATAGACGCTGCAAACACTCAACACAGCAAAGCTCTGCATGTGGTAACCTATGCCAGCCATGGTGCAGGATCACCTTGTATCCTCAAAGAGGGTGCTGCCATAGGGTGAGCACGGGGAGAGAGGTAGTTTATTCCAGTTGGGATGATCCAGTTATTACTGCCACCACTTGCCTACATTTAAAATCATCTATGAGACTGCAAAGTGGTCACGACCTCATTCTATGTCTTTATTAGACAAGATGACTGGTATACATGGCCCCCACTACTTGGGAGCACTTCAACAATTCCAGCTCATAAAGACAAGTGCCAGTTTCCAAGTCTCCATCTTCTCTACCACATGCATCCTTGAGAATTCCACACATGCCTGACCCTGTTTGGCTTGAGAGCGTTTGCTGCAGCAGATATGAACAGTAAGTGGAATGCTTCCTCTGGGATTACATTCCCCCTCCATGCTGAGTCTCACAGGCCAGGGTCTGTCACTGTGTGCTTAGGCAGGGCTGCTGGCTAGGAGTGCTCCACCATAACCATTTCCAGAGCAAGGCTAGTGGAACCTCATGCTCTCTAATGAGACTATTGCTGTGAAATGCATCTGGCAGAAGGAGACAACTTGAAAAAACTAGGGTGAGAAGAGTTGAGTATTGGCAACCCTAATGAGCTGGATTCCCAAAACTAAGCTGGAGGATTTGGCAGAACTCAAGTTACATTTTTAAACAGTTAATATAAGTGTAAATGTTATTTTATCCACTCCCTTGAAATGCATCATCCTGGCCAGCCATCAGGCAACCACACCAACGCTCCTACTTTTACAGCTGCAGAGATGGGGTCCAGATCATCCGTGTTCTGTATAGCACATAACTTATTATTAAAGTAATTGATTTGCAAATAAATCATCCTTATTATGCAGCTCCAATTAAAGGAGGAATAAAATAAGATCTTGTGAGCTTGAGCCCATTTGCAGAATTCAAATCCTACTTCCTTCTCTGACCACACTTAAATAGCTAATAAGAATCTGGTTTCCAAGACACCTCTCCTTATTTCATTCAAATCTGGGGAAGCTGATACAGTGAAAGAAAACTAAAAAGAAAACCAAAAAGAAAAGAAGCAAATACACACACCCCCTCAAAACAAAAACAAAAACAAGAAAAGAAAAAACACCACAAAACCCAAACCAACAAACAAAAAAACCCCAAACCAAAACCCAACAAAACCCCCAAAAATCCATACCCCTAAACCCCAGGGGTTATCAAGTGCTGGCTCTTCACAGGAAAACAGAAAACGTGAAAGGAACTTACAGCACTCAAAGGTCTAACACTGACCTAAAATGTGACTAGGAACGTTATGTCTTCTTACTTTTTGCATTACTTTTAGCTTGAGCATGTGAGTGTAAACCTGGCTGCAGCTGAGTCACGGTAATGCCCCATTGATGTCAATAGAGACAGAATCTCAGCTGCTGTGGAGGGACTGAAAACTGCCAAGTGACTTCTGGGAGGAAAGAAGTAGCCTTATTTTCAGAAGCACTCTGCATGATCTGCTTTAAATACTTAGGGGTCCAGTTCTGCATTCGTCCAGGACCTTGTGTCTGCACCAACCTACTCAATAGTTGCCCGTTTTCCAGAATTAGTTTAAGGTTTGGGTTTTTTTCACTCTCCCTTTCCCCACATTTTGAAGGTTTTTCTGGATTTACAGGACTGTCATCAAATCTTTTGAATAGGCCAGAGGCATAACACATTTTCTTTTAGTCTTTACATAAAAAATTAAGTTTTGTTTACTTCTGCAAGTCTGCACACAGTTATGGCTTTTTCTTGTACCTATTTCTGTGTTTCTGTAAGATACTGGATACGCATGAGAACTGTAAACAAATTTATCGTTAATCAGACCTGGCCTACAAAGTTCATCATGTCTTTAAACAAAACCAATAATGGAATATCTTGTTATTGAGTAAAATGTTATTTTATGCCTGCTACAATATTCACAAATATACAAGAAGATTAGTCTGCTTTCACGTGATGAATAAAAGTCACAGGATCAGCTTTCAAGTGATACTACATCCAGAAAACTGTTATGCTGAAACAGAAACAGCCAGACCCAAACTTCCATCTTACATCATGGTATAAAAAATTCTGAAAGAAATTCCATACCATATATTCAATGACTCAAAATCACCGTTCCTAGTATAGCGTACCTTCTCTAACTACGTATTTTAGGGTCTCTGATGGTCTAGCCACCCGTTCACCACTGTGGCTATGGACAAGATCTTGACCAACATCCCAACTGAAATACTTTTTATACTTTATTTTTGTTTTCATAAAGAAAATGTGTTTATATTCATACACAGTTTTGTAATTACTAGTTGAATAAAACCTACCTGACAGGTCAAATTAAATTTAATTAAATTCCTTACTGCCCACAAAAGGATAAGTTTAATTATGAATATTTCTGAAGATGCTATTCTTCTCATGATGTGGCTATATGGCCTATAGACTTGAAACAGACTTTTTTCTACCAGAAGATTGCATTTCCAGTCATTTTTTCATTGCTTTAAACTGACATTTTAAAATAAAAAAAGGAAAGACTTTTATGTACTGGCAATATTTCGAAGTATAAATTATGTCTTCTGAATCCCAAACTAAAATCAAGGAGCACACAGTAGAAGGAGCAAGCATATTTTTGGATGCTACACGTTAAGTCCCATCACTTTTTTCCTCCCTACAGTCTACATGACTCAGCCCTTGAGTCCTTCACAGCCAGAGCCTGGGTGTTGCAAAGTGCCTTTCTGAAAGAAATGCTGCTGTTTCCGTGCAGACATTTCTTAGATCCTGCAGGAAATAAACAGTAAGCTATTTGTCATGCAAAATCTTTGCTGTTACAATCAAAAACTGAGAACAAAATGAAGAAAATGCAAACAAGCACAGCAGATTCTGTCAGTAATTCCCTCTTTTCCTGCATCTCCCCTTGTCTTTTGCTCTATGGAACCTACCTCAAATGTTTACCAAGAACAACTGCAGTACCAGCCTGGGAGGAAACTGTTCCCACCATCTGCCCTCCTGCCACAGTTACTCTCTTGCCACCCATCATCTGGAAATTACCTCATCCTTCATCAATATGAGTCCAGTTGTTAGAGGCTTGGGAAACTAGTAGTGATGCTCCCTGGCTTTGCCAGGGAATAGACACATTTGCCGAGTCTTGGGATAAAATTTGCCATTAGTAACAACAGCGTTGGCATTCACTGCTCCTCTCCCCTTTTTGGTTCCTCAAGTACGTAAAAAGCAAAGTTGCACACTGTTTTTATGCTTCATATGGAGACATGACAGGCAAAGGACACATGGGAGATTTGGGGCAAAAAAAAAAAAAANAAAAAAAAAAAAAAATTATCAATGGTCTCTTATTCAGCCATCTTCCAAAAAGCAGCACCACCAACACAAAGGCACAACTGTTCCCACATGATAAAGAACACATTGATAGTGCTTCTAAAAACAAGCTAGTGTACTCTTGACATTCCCATCTTGTTGAATCCTCATGAATCTGTTACAACTGTTCAATTTCATTTTTGTGTTCCTGTCATGATCACAGACACATAATATTGCCATAAGAAGAAAGAAAATGCCATGATGGCTCAAGCAGTCTCCATGCACAAGTAGAGGGTACCTAAGGAGGTATTAGAAGAAGGTCAGGGCACATATAAAGTGGAAATCCCAAGTGAATTACCTATTGCATCAGATATACTTTTAAAATAATATTACCTTTTTGGTCTTTGCAGAAGTCTGTAGCAATGTCCTGTATTTTAGTTAGAGGAGCATGCTCAAAGGATCACAAGAAGTCACATGGGGGCAAGTATCAGAAAAGCCAATCCCGATGTACTCAAAATTAGAAACAAAACAGCAGAAAAAACCTCAGCATCATTTCAATATATAACTTCTCATAATTTTGGCAATGAAATAAATGCAAGGCCAGGGAGTGATGCGTGTGACTGATTACCTGGTGTGTTGGTACTTCTGCTAATAAAATTAGTGGTCATCTTCCAAAGTTATCAGTAAATAAAAAAAAAATAACTTCAGCCAGGTGAGGGAAATATTTGTATTAAAACGTGTGGAGAATTTCAAAACAAAAATTATTCTTGGTTATAAAATATTTTGTTGATATTTTTCAGGTCATACAAAGGCTTTTAAAACTACATCTTATTTTCCCCTAGGAGAAATAATTTGCTGTGACAAAGCCAGTTTTTCCAAAGCATATTAAATTTCTGCCTACATTCATTAAAGGAGTTTGAAATAAAATATTTCACTTAACTCTTAGTCTCTCAATCTTGTTTACTCTGAGATTTGGAAAAATGCGTGTTGTTTTCCAAAAAAATAATTGCAACAAGCACTAGGGGAAAATGATATCTCTCTCTTCATACAAATTACGAAGGGTGAAAAAGAGAGATAGATTATTCCTAATCTACAGAAATGCTTAAAACTGAGATGCAAAGGGATGTTTTCCAAGCACTCAGAGCAAGAATACTGCTAAGTTCATCGTGTGGAGCCAAAACCCCCCAGCATGGTAAAAGTGACAGTAACTTTGCTGCCTTTCTAGGGGTGAATTACTGTGGGTTTATAGAAAAAATTGTGTTTAACAAGGTCTAAAAAGCCCTTCATTCTGCCTGCTGTTCTTCAAGCAAAATGCATTGTTTGTTCTTTATGTTATCCTACCAGGAATATCTCTCCAGTTTTAGCTTTTAGCACCTGGAAGAATTTTCTTTACAGAAACACTGAAGCCGTCCTGCCTGGCAGAAACTGCCTATGGCATTACAAAATGTGAACACAATGTAAGTACATGTCCTGGTGAAGAGATACCTGGCTCGAGGAAGGTCTAAGGAAAGATGCAGTAAAAAAATACTTTCCTAAACAAAAAATAACTTCCAAAATATGAAAATCGAGTGCAAATTTAAAAACACAGTTGCAAGCTCCAAGAAAGGTGAAAAATTGTAATTGATTTTGGAGTCTGGAAGCTGATAATAATGTTTCACATAGACATATGGTCACAAGATGAGCAGTGATGACTCCTAAAGAGACACAGAATATTAAACATGACTGATTATTACTAGTAAATAATAATGATTTTTCTTTTGTTAATAAAGTCCAAAATATCCTTCCATGTGGCTCTCTTGATTCCACTCTTGTGTGTTAACTTCTACTACCTGTACTAGTTTGTATCTGTGGTATTTATTTTCAATGAATTTAAAAAACAAACATATGTTTCCAATTTTCCTCTATATGGATGGCAATGTAGAAATGTATTGTGGAATCTGGCATTGACTCATTCTTGAAGTAGAGTTACCACATGTGCCAGTCACAAAACAGCATGACATAGTGTAACATTTCTGGAAAGAAACTTACATGAATCAGGAAAAAAAGTTGCAATTTATGAATTCTGCCCAGAATACAAACCACCAAAGATTTCTTCTATTGTGAATTTTAAATTGGAAACCATTTCACAAACTAGGATGGGTGCAAAGAGGAGGGAGTGGGGTTAGTAGTACTTTACAGGAAAACACATTCCTGTTTGAAAATCAGCGCAAGCTGCTGATCACAACAACAAATTTTCAAAACCACACAGAACCTCTTCTGCAATCCAGGAAAAATCCAGTGATCATACTATTTGGAGAAAATGCTAATAAATTCATAAGTCGAAAGAAGGACTTGCACAACTATCTGGTTTGATATACTTTATCACACCAGATATCTTCCCTGAATTAACATCAGTTTGAACTAAACACATCTCTTTTAGTGAAAACTTGAATCATGGTTTCAAAAACTCCCAGTGATGGGGAAAACACCAAAAAAATTGGTAAGTGACCAGGTTAAAAGGTCATTATATGTCCCAGGGCGGGTGTCCAGGCTTGAGGGTGTTATTTCCCAGGGAAGTGCTTATAACTTCAGGTTCCCTTTATTTCTTTGTTCAAAAGCTGAACAACTTGCTTGGCACTTTTCAGCACACACATCTTCATTCCCACACCTTGCCTTACACCAGTGGCATCCCTGCGCTACACTTGAACCCTCCCAATCTCCTCCTGAATCCACATTCAAACTATCCCATTAACACTTCTGACCACACCACCACCTTGAGGGTTTGTGAGGAAAAAATAAATAAAATAGAAGTATTCATAATCTTTTTTTTTTTTTTAATGTTTGCTTTTCTTAAGGGACAGCATGTTTCTTGCACACTCACAGCCCACTTTTCCCAAGCAGCATTAACCGAGGACCACACCAGCGCATCCAGGGTAGTGGGTTCCCTGACAAAACACATCTGCTCCCATCTCGCTGCTCCAAGTGCTGCAGCAGGCAGGATGGATGCTGCCACTCAGATGGAGCCACAGTGGGTGCATGCAGCTACCCAGGCCCTGAGCTGCAGGCAGTGCCCCTCTCCCAAACCAGCTCATGCCTCTCTTACTGGCCCCACTTGTGAAAGCTGTGCTCAAGTGGGCGAACTCCGTCATATGGTGGAGGAGTTATAGGAGGAGGTAAAGAGACTGAGGACTATCAGGGAATGTGAGAGGGAGATGGGCCAGTGGAGCAGTGCCCTCTCACTAACTCAGCAGCCTGCTGTACCTGGTATGCCCAGTCACCATCCACCTGCAGACTGCAAGGTTGGGGTTATAAGAGATGGGGAATGGCAGCAAGTTCCTGCCAGACGAAGGAAACTTGCTCCCCTCAACCAGACAGCAAAACCCGAGATCCCCCTGGTGAACAAGTACCAGGTGCTGCAGGTGGAATCTAATCCTGAGGATGATGGCTACCATAGCCTAGAATCTTTCCCTAGGCCACACCATCCTCAGAAAAAGATAAAAACATCCTCCATTAAGAAGAGGAGAAAGGTGATTGTTGTAGGGACTACTTCCTCAAAGGAATGGAGGGACCCATTTGCAGACCTGACCCACTCCACAGAGAGG